>NDGN011551366.1:2340-16603 GCA_002564285.1 Tympanoctomys barrerae | reverse complement strand
CTCAGACCCTTGTGCTTGCCAGGGAAGCACTTATTCCACTGAGCCATCTCCCCGGCCCCTGATAGACATATTATAAAACAAATATATTAAGATGTTAGTGGCTTTTTGGAAATTAGTCTACCAGTTCATCAGATTGATAATATTGAGTTATCATGTAATCCATCAATTCCACTTTTAGCTGTACATCCAGGAGAAATGAAACATTTGTCCCCAAAAAATGACGCACCGATGCTCATAGCACCATTGTTCTTAATATCCAGAAAACAAAAACAAGTTGGTCCATCGACTGATGAATGGGTAAGTATAGTGTAATATAGGTATCTAATGAAATAATACTCAGCTATGAAATGATGATGTTCTGATACATACCATAGAAGGGATGAACTTTAAAGACATACTGAGTGAAAGAAAATCTAGTCACAAAGTATGACTTTTTATAAAATTCCATTAATATGAAATATCCAGCATAATTATAACATGGATTATTTGTTCTCTAAGGTAAAAAAAAAAAAAAACCCAGGGAATAAAGAAGTGACTGATAATGGGCGTGATGTTTGCCAAGTGCAGGTGATGAATATATTATAAAGCCAATTGCTGCTATAGTTTCATTGCTCTGTGAATATAGTAAAAAACGAATTATACACTCAAAATAGGTGAATTACAGTATATCTCAGTAAAGCTGCTAGTAGAATGTTGTCAGTGATATTATCTAAGTAGTGAGTTCGCAGGTGTTTGCTGTACATTTACTTCAATTTTTCTGTATACTGGAAAATTTAACGTAACCTTAAGTTCTTTATTCTGTCATTCGCTTCTAGGTACCTGTGCAACTTTGAGTCTTTCCAATCAGCAGCAGACTGTGTGCTCTTAGGGCTATGTCTGATGATTGGGCGCCTGAATCCAGGGCTGCATCATTGTTATCCAGCTTTGAATGTTGCAAAAGTCCCACATTACTGAGACACAACCACCTCTCACTGCCTCGCTGGAACCTGTTTTAGCTTCTTGCAACTTCATATTTCATCCCATCATACATGAAAAGAACAGAAGTCCATGAGTCCCCAGTTTTTTGGATTTTCCATCACTCCTTCAGCTATTTTTCAATTTGTGTGATTCTGAGACCCTTCTCTGTTTTATTTTTTTTTAATTTTTACTTTCTCCTACATGCTCAAATACAACAAGAATGGAAAAGTGTGGCCCAAGTAAGTTCTGACCAGCACAGTAGAAAGTTATTTTGTGTTCTCTTTCATCCAAGACATTTTACTTCTATTAATGCAACCTGGAATTACAATTGCCTTCTCTAAGCAAACTTAGCAAGCTGTTATTAGACTTAAAGCCTCTCAACCTAAAAGTTCTGTGTATTACTAAATATCTAACACTCCTTCTACTACACCTGATACTTTTTTTTTTTTGAAAATTCAAGGACATTCCTCAGAGTGCTAAGTATCTGGATGCCTGGTTTAGTGGCCACCTACCTTTGAGAAATCTGTTTTTCTGTATTTGCGTCATTTTTGTGATGAATAAAGCATGGAGAATCACTCTCAGCTGGTAGTGATATTCATAGATTTCCCAGATTGGAAGAGACCTTAAAAGACCGTCTCTCCCTCCTTCTATCACCAAGCATGATGATAACTACATGCATCCTCTTCAGAGAGAGAGAGAGAGCAGCAGCTGTCACCAGTCTACCCAGATCTCCAGGCTGTCCCTCCATGACCCAAGTTCAGGTTAGCACATTCCTGTTGATGAAGAGTTTTGAAAGCCTTGGATGAATGCGGTACTGAAATTAGCAGGAAGTAGTGGAAATAATTCGCCTGCATTCAGCGTCTTCTGCTGAAAGCATCTGCCAAATGAGGGGAATTGCAGGCAGGCAGAGATGCTGTGCGTGCCATGGGTGATGAGAGTCTTGGAGCTCCCTGCACCACGGGCTGATAATTACTTACTCTCAGTCATCCACTCGGAGAGGATGCTATGAATAGAACTCCACTTTGCCATGTGCTGCCCATAACCCACACGGGGAACGAGCTTCCAGGGAAAGTAGGTCAGTGTAATTCCTGGATAGAGGGACATGTCCCTCCTAGTCTAGGCCAATCCCAAGACCACAGGTCTCTTACTGATGGTCACAGCAATTTGCCTTGCTCTCTGGCTCCTAGTTGAGGTTTCATGTTACTTTTTCAATATTTGTAGCATTTTTGCCATATAATATTATAGAACTGAAAGCAAGATGTGAGTCTTGGATTTGAAAGTTGGCCCTTGAACTCTGAGATTCAAAAGCATTAACTGCCCTATAATGTGTATTAATTACTGTGGTAGTTTTAGCATATGTCTGTAAAATATTTTGAGAGCCCTCCCTCTGGGAGATGGAGCTTCATTTTCCTCTCCTTGAGAATAGGCAGGACTTGCTGATTTTCTTCTAACAGTTGGAGGGTGGCAAGAGAAAAGTAGTCCATTTGCAGTGGAGAAACTGGCAGATACTCCCTGAGCCAAGCAATTGAAGTTAACAGCAATGGTAATATTGATATCCTGCATGCAGACCTGGTTTCATATATTGCAATTTTTGTAGACACATTGTTTCATGATCAGTAAAACACCATGCTTCTTTTAAGCCTCAGCTTTTGGTATCTTGAATTTCTGAATAATTTTATTTTAGAATACCTGAGATGTATATGAGGCAAAATGGAAAAATGAAATGTGTCTTTCTGCAGAGGAGATAGATACAATATTTATATCCCAATTCCTTGCCATCTAATTTACATGCCAGATTCAGATGGCAGGATGTCCCAGGAGCAGAGGATTCCAGTGGAACCATAGAGAGTGGAAGTTCAACAAGAATCAGTGCAAGTACAAGGTCAATGTTAATACAAATACTTATGTCAAGGAATGGGTAGGCAGCAGCCCTCACCACCCTTGGAAGTTGCGCTTCCTTCCAAATCTTCTTGGAGCACAGAAGCAAGGCAACACTGTTCATCATGAGACTCTACCCTATCCATTCTTCAGCTCCCTCGTCCAACTAACTGCTTATGCTAAAAATAACAGAAGAAAAATTAAATACAAGGAGGCCAATGTTTCCCTTCTTACTTATCAATACACAAAAGGTAGACAGTGTGGGTAGAACATGTGCCCACCAAGGGAAATAAAGAAGCTAACTTATTTTTGTGAAGTATCTTTGCTGGCTTGGTAACAATAAGACACATTAAGTATATGCTTCAAAATACAGATTGTATAATTCTGCATACTTCTGCATCATTTAAATGTTAATATTTGTACTCAAAATTGTCATTGTGCAATATAATTTTACATGATAAAATTCATGTTAACTTGAAATGTTATTTTTTTATTTAGAATGACATTTAAAGATAAAAGCAAAAAATAAAAAATAAAAAACACCATGACAAGTTGAGAGGGACAGTTTTGATGGAAAGGAAATACTTTATACCTTGGTCAATTTACATTCCTTGTTTTGAAAATAGAAGCCCGTATTTTCCTTTCACCTTGTTCTCTAAAACTTATGTAGCCAGTCTTGCATGTACCTCTGATATGTGATCTACTCTTTAATAAGCATAAGTGTCATAATCTTAACTAAGTGTCAAACAAATCCAAGTTGAAGAATACACTGAAAATATTTTAAAAGAACTCTCAAAATTGCCAGGTCATGGAAGGTAAGAAAATCCAAGCAATTATGATAGATTGGAAGAGATAGGAGAGGCAACATGACTTTATATAATAGAATACCTTGCACAACATTGTGTAAAGTGAAAAGACCAGTGAGATTCAAATATTTTGGTTTAATAGAATTATACTCATTAATGCCTGAGGGGGGTTATTTTTATTTTATTTTTTATTCTTTGGATTTTGGTACAGGGCCTAGAGGTTCTACAGGGTCTCACTATGTAGACTGGACTCATACTGATCCGCCTCTGTTCAGGCTCCCAACAGCTGGGATTACAGGCACGCGCCACCATGCCCAGTCTCAATCACCATCTCAGCATGCCCCAGCACGGCACACTTGGGATCAAACCCTGGCTGCTGCATCTGCCTAAGTGGACATTTTAATTGGCTGAGCTTTTGGCTGGCCCTAATCCCTTAGTTTTAATAAACATGGATATATAAGTTGGTAACATTGAAGGAAGGTATACGTACACAGAAAGTCTATGCACTATCTTGCAATGCTTTAGTAAACCAAAAGTTATTTCAAAAGAGTAAGTGCTTTTTATAAAGCATGTAATATAGATCTACTATGTGCAGAACACAACTATAGGTGCACAAGTCCATACATGAATTTTCTCTTGATCTTTCTCATGGCATTATAAGATGTATATGAGCTCCATTTTATAATTAGGATGAAAATAAACTCAGATGAAAGGGTTATGAACATCTATAGTATGTCCACTTTTAGTCCCAAGTCCAATTTATCATTTATTCCTATTTCTTACCTAAATAAAGCCCAAATGCCTCATCCTTATAAAACAAGGCCACATTTACATTGTGCCCTTGTCCAAGCTATTTTTCACTGTGTTGCTTCTCACCTGTAACATCTCCCTGTATTTAGCTTCTCCCTGATCCCAAGGAACAGTCTATGTTTCTTGTGCTTTGAGTCCTGGTTTACATTACCCAGGAACCTACCTTTCTCTTCTTCACCTGAAACATCCATGACACTGAAGTTCACTAGGTCATTATCACTCAGCTCTAGGGTCCCTTTTCCCTTAACCTTTCCTTGGTCTTTCTTTGGCAAGTGGTCCTCTCTGCTTACATTTTATAGGACTGTATAAAATTCCATGTGACTAGTAAGAGCAAAAGCATAGTACATACTGTTACCGATCATTTTCCAATGGCCATGTACTGTCCTAGGTTTTGCACACACCTGATCTCGCTGAGTTCTCAAGACAGTCTTCTGAGATAGAATCATTTCATCTATTTCAATTATTTTAATGGATAAATCTATTTTACTTATTAAAAATGGAGGCATAACTTCTTTAAGTCAATTACCCAAGTCACAGAGCTATGGATGATACCACAAGATTATACATTTTTGAGTGGAATTCTTTTTACTTATAAAATAGTTAATTAACATACATTATATTTTCAAGGTGATGATTCAATATACATGTACATTGCGTAAGGGTTACCACACTAAGTAAATTATCACATCCAATAGAACCCATTGTTATCATTTTCATTTTATGTGTGTCTTTAGTGAAGCTTATTTCTTGTCAAATTTCAAGTGAATAGTAGAATATTATTAGCTATGCTTAAAATACATTAGATCACCAGAGCCTAAAAGTCTTATAACTGAAAATTTGCATAAGCTGACCACCATCTCTCTTAATTTTTCATCCTCTACATCCTAGAAACCACCATTTTTCTTTCTGCTTCTGTGAGCCTTTAAATTTCTTAAAGGTACAAGACAGATATCCAGCATTTGCATTTGGGCAGGGCACATATGAGGAAAATGGATTCTCAAAAAGATGAAAATGACTTAGGCAAGATTATAAAACAAATCTACAGAGGACCTGCATTGGAACCCACCATCCCAACACATGGCTGCCTCCAGTACGCCAGGCTGCACTTCCATACATTTTAGTCTTATAAATATCTTCACCTATTAGGGGCCCTGGTAGAACATCATGGAAAGTAAGGATATTGACTTTCCACTATTGGAAAGGTTTCTATTTTGCATTGAAGATTTATGACCTATGGCAGTGGTCCTCACCTTGTTGTTCTCAGACTGGCACTGCTACAAGTCCTTGAAGACTTGGTTGAAAAGTAAAATATTGGGTTCCAACCCAGACTAACTGAATCCATGACTCTGGGGTTTGAGGCCTAGGACTCTGCTTAATAGCCTTTCAAGTAATTAGGCTATTTGCTAAAGTTTGAGAGCCACTGTACTTGGGCAGGTTCTGAGGCACAGATAGAGATGTAGGTTACCAAGGGCAGCTTTTCTGTGAGCAGCCTGGGCTGCTCCAGCTACATTGTTTGTTTCATTAGGCACCTGCTTCTCCTTTCCGTTGTCCATTAGCATCTGAATTGGAAGGAACAGGTGAGAACATCAGTTCCAGCTGGAGCAGGGTCAGCATCTTCTCTTTGGCAGCCTCTCACCTATTCTTTTCCCTCATCCTGGGTCAGACTTGCCATATGGGTTCCCAGTATAAGAGACTAATGCAGGGATTTGTTTTATGGGAACCAGAAATTTAGCACATTCTTTAGGCTCTTTTTTTTTTTTTTCAAGTGTGGCTGTGTCTTGATTGTCTTTTCTTAACATGAATGATTCAACTGGATTTTCACATTATTTATTTCCTTTCAATGAGACTGTACCTAGATTCTGTTTATGCAATATTTCCTTCTGTTAATAGTGTCCACTTCCCAGCTCCACTGATGCTGATATATCATATGATTTTCTTCTTTCTTTCTTTCTCTTTCTTTTTTTTATTTATTTACTTTTTCTTTCTATATTTAAAGCAGGGTCCACAGGGTCTATAGGATCTCACTACATAGATTGCACTCATAGTGATCCTCTTGTTTTCAGCCTCCCAAGAGCTGAGATTACAGCTGCTTGCCACCATGTCCAGTTTCAATAACTGTCTCAGTGTGCCCCTTGGACAGGGCCAGCACGGCAGGCCAGGGATTGAATCCTGGCCACTGTACTCTGCTTAAGCAGGCACTTTAGTCCACTGAGCTATCAGGCCTGCCTTTTCTTTCATTTTAATGTATTTGGTACAGGGTCTCACTATGCAGTTCAGACTCATACTAATTCTCCTGTTTTCAGCTTCCCTGGAGCTGGGGTTACAGTAGTGTGCCACCACGCCCAGACTCGGTGGCTCATTGCACCCAAGGTGGGGCTGGTGCAGCATGTGGTGGTGCACATTAAACTTAGGTCCCTCCACATGATGAAGCAGATGCTTAGTCCACTGATCTATCTTGCTGGCCCTTCCTATAACTTTCTTTGACTAGAGGATATTAGTAGATAAAAATAAGCACACTTGCTGGTAAATCATATGTCTTAGTCAGTTTAGGATCATGTAATAAAAATGCCAGGCTAAATGGCTTAAATAACATGCAAATGCCTTGCACAGTTCTGGGGGCTGGAAAGATCAAAATCAAAATGCTGAAAGATCTGGTGTTGGATAAAACCCTCTTCCTGGTTTGCAGATGGCTATGCTCGTGTGACTGAGGGGGAAAACAAGCTTTCTAGTGCCTCTTTTATAAGGCTACAAATACCATTATGAGGGCTCCACCATTATACCTCTTTCACACACACATACATACACACACACACAACACAGTAATACCTTGGTTCACAAATGCTTCTGCTTGCAAACAATTCAGTTTGCAAACAAAAGCATTAGGCCAAAATTTTCCTTCTGTTTGCAAACGCCATATTAGACACCACTCACCACTGCAGCCATCTTTCTCATGAAAACACAAACACAGCCACATTCCCCCAAGTCATAAAGCAAATTAAGTTTGTAAACCAAGGTACTACAGTATGCATGCACATTTTATTTAAAATCCTAGATCCTCCATGGGAGGGTCCTCAATAACCAAAGAAATGTGCATGGCATCTGTATCCTGGGGAAATCCAACCCTTACCCTACAGTGAATGCCACAAGCTCAGCTGATCCCAGCTGGACCCTACCCAACTCAAAGTTTCAGGTATGTGACAAAGTCAGTGTCTGTTGTGTGCCACTGAGACTTGGATGTATATCACTTGAAATAACTGAATAATACACCAAAACTTTCTCAGAATTCATGGGGCCAATACAGATACTCCTCATGTAACAGTGAGAAATATTCATGCAACTGGATTGCTCAACAACTTTGTCCCTGCATGAGGAATTGGATATTGTATGTACATTACTATATTAGAACAAAGAAATGGTCAAAGGAAACTGTACCTTGATGACTTTATTTTTATTTGCATTGCTCTTACATGCTGTCCTGTATGCTAAAACATAAAACTACAGTGCTCTACTGTACAGTACAGTCAGCAAAAACTTCAGTACTGTATGACTAGGGTGCACTGTAAAATAAAAGATATTGAGGTTCTACAAACAAGATGTGCAGAACTATACAATAAATGGGTCATAAGTCTTACTATAGACAGTGAGGTTAGGTACAAAGACTATAGGAAGTCAGATAGGGTTAGTGAGTCAGTACAGAAGATGAGAAAACATCACAGCTGTGGTTGGAGCTGCATCTATGGAAGGCCAGCCTGCAAGATAAAGAGGGAATGATGGACCCACATGCCTCCCTGGGAGGAAAGCAATAAATTAGAGATCATACTATAATTGATATCACCTAACCCAATAAACTCTAGCTAGACATCAGTCACTCAGGTGGTAACCAGGACCTCCTGATTCATCTCCTCCTTAAAAATGCCTTTGTTGAGGCTGGGGAGATGGCTCAGTAGAATAAGCACTTGCCTGGCAAGCGCAAGGATCTGAGTTCAGCCCCAGATTCCTCAGGGGGGAAAAATGCCTTTGTTCTTCACAGGTACACTTTCTACCTGACCTTCCTTCCCAATGGATCAATATTACCTAAGGCCTATACTTGTAATCATATTGTTTAATCGTAGTTTTGACCCACATTGTATCTACTTCATGATTTTGCTCTATAAAACTTCCTTTAAAAATTGGGCTTCTTTGGAAATCCCTTTGTCTCTAAGGAACTATCTCTCTCAATACATTTTTCCTACACTTAACCTCCATTGCTCCTTAGCATTCATTCTTTGGATTTTAGAGAACATGAACTTGGCATATTTGATATCTACCAGGTTGAGAGTTATATTCTTTCCTCTGCATCCATCTGAGCAGTAAGTTGTAAGTGTGAATAGTCATTAAACAGGTAAATTGTTATAGAGGAATATCGGTACTCACAAAAGAAGACAAAAAAATCTCAGCTGTCACTAGCATTTCCATAAAGAAATACTAGAATACAACCATAATGGTAACCAGAGATAAATTTTCTTAAAATGTGGAAGATTAAGGTAAAACACTGCACCTCAAATAAAACTAACAGAAAATATCATAAATATGTTTAAAATATTAGAGAACTAGGGATACAAAATGGTCTAAAAGAATAAAATTTCTGAAAATGTCGAGTCCCTCCTATATGAGCAAGGAATAGTGGCTCCTTTCTTTTCAGCAATTTCTACTATGCTATTTATGATTGGGCAGAGTTTTATGCCTTCCTTCAGGAAAGGGTCTCCTATTGGACAAGATATGCCAGCAAATTTTTATTGTCACATGCCTTGTGTCTTGGTTACTTTCTCTTTGCTGACAAATAATACCCAACGCTCAGAACTTAAAGGGTTGAAAGGTTTATTTTGCCCAGTTTGTAGGGTTTCAGCCCATGACCAGATGGCTCTGAGGCAGGGTAGCATGGCAGAGGAGAAGTACTTCATTGCAGGGCTGCAAAAAGCAGAGAGAAAAGAGTGAAGGTGGGACCAGGGAAGAGATAGCCTCTTTTAGAGTACTGAGTGTTATCATGCCTCTGTGATGCATTACCCCCTCACCACAGTCCCACACAGGAGCACATAAGGCTTTGGGGGGATATCTGGAAATAAACTACAATAATCTGACATGATGTACAGAGACTCATGGGACTGACAATCTCAAGAGCACTGTGTTAATTCTCCCCTCCACCCATTCTTTCCTACAAGACTTTTACTGATTATGTGGTCAAAAAGTCCTCCTAAAGGAAAAGGTCAGGGAGGCATCCAAGGTAAATCTTGACCTTAGACATCCGAAACAAGTGGTAAATGAAAAGTGAATAAAGCTGCAATCTAGAGATGACCTAACTCAACTCATGATTGCACGTCATTGAAGTTGTAATCTCTTTTCTAGAGCATTCTGACTTTATAAAGAACTTGCCCCTCTGGGATAAAATAATGTTTTCTCTAGTCTCTAAAGTTGCTTAAATCAATATCAAGCATGTGATAAAATTTCATGCTATACAAAGGAACAGGAAGCCATTATCAATAAGCAAGTGAGAATAATAGCAAAAAGAATAGATCCACACATGACCTTATCTTAGAATTATGAGATAATCACCCTTTAAAACTATTGTAAATATGAAAAGATTTCAGAAGCACAAAAATGGATTAAAAAGATACAGAAATTTAATGGAAAATACAATCTCCAGGAGACATTCAAATATATACTCTTAAACTGCAGTGTACAATAGACAAAATTAAGGATTAATTGGATAGGCTTAACAGCAAACCTGACACAGCTGAATAAAGGAATCATGAATTCAAAAGACAAATCAATAGAACTTACCCAACTTTAAGCACCTAGAGAAAATGTAATGAAAAAGACAGGTGGGGCAGTAACAAATGATAAACTGGAGTCCCAGAAGAAGGCAAGAGGCCAGGGGAAATATTAGGAGAGATAATAGCTAAGGATTTCCCAAAATTGGAGAAACAGACCAAACCATAGACTTGATAACCATAGCCAGTCTCAAGGTGCCTGAGATGATTGCTAGATCCACTAATTTCCCCTTGCTGAAGAATTCATTTCCTGGTATTCATGCCTAGGGCTTGACATTCTGACTCTAATGGTTCTTAGACTGTCTTGAGACAGCTTTTCTGTGCCAGAGACATTCAGTACAGGAATAACCAATTCCAATAAATAGCTCAGGTTAATCTGAGTCTACATAAAGCCATCTAAAGAAGGGATGATTAGTCACTTTTTGCACGAAAGTGTTATTTGAATGTGAATCTGACCCCAAAAAATCATTTCAACAAAAGACCAATGGTGCCTGATTACCATGAGGTTAAGTTTCTCCCTGGTAAGAGTCCTCTAGCTAAGCATACCACCGTTTAAAAAATTAAAGAACCTCATTAATGCAAAAGAAAAGAATGGAGTATTAGGTCCAAAGACGAAAAAAAAATCACGATAAGGAGATCACAGGAGTCTTGGAGAGAAGGTCGACGAGTCATCTCACATAACTCATTCATTCATCGGCGCCAGGTGCAGAGCATGCAATTACATTTGAAAATGAAAACAGATGCTTCTAGAGTCTCTTTTCTTTGTCACCCCAAAGCTACATCCCTGAAAGCCATCTTGATTGGTTCCATGAGTAGTTTCTGCCCAGAACCTATTTTGACCCAATGCAAGGATAACCTGAGCTTCTGCTCCCGTTTGGATCCTGAATGCCTGCAAAAGGCCTCGTGGTTAGAGTTTCTGTCCCAGAGTCATACTATTTAGAGGGAGTGGACTTTGTAAAATAAGCCATATGGGAGAGCCTTACAATACAGGTGTGAATAATCAAAGAGGACCCTGTTCCTCCGTCTTTCCCTATGTTGCTACCTGGGAATGGATGAGCAATTGTCCATTCAGGCCCAAAGCAATGGAGCCAACAAACCATGAACTGGAACCTCCAACACCATGACTCCAAATGAATCTTTTCTCTTCATAATTTGGTTACCTCGAGTATTTTGTCATAGTTGCAGGATGCTGACTGGTGCAGTTCCTGTTCCAAGAAGGCAACTGTATCTTTAAGTACTGTATTACCTCTAATTTCCCCGGGATCCTAATGATTGTGGCCTCTCTCTTCCCTTTCTAATCTTCTCTTACTACGCATATCAGCCAATTAAGCCCATATTTAGGTATGTTTATCAGGCTTTTGTTTGACTCAACAAACATGAACAATATTGTGCAAACCACTTTCTTACTCAAAATAAACTAACACAGGAAATAAATTCCTTTTTGTATAAAACTCAAAGAAAGAGGAAGTCTAGGCAGCTTTGTTATAAAGAATTCTGAGGCCTATTCCAAGCACTATGAACGCAGTGATTGATTATCAATGCCTGCCGGAAGCAAGGTCTGAGGGAGAGGCAGGCGCCACCTTGCATACTTATCATCATAGCTACCGGAGAAATAAATACGTATTGTGGAAACTCTTGTCCCAAAGTGTCTCTCAATCTAGTGGGAAAGACAAAC
Organism: Tympanoctomys barrerae; assembly: GCA_002564285.1. Lineage (NCBI taxonomy): Eukaryota > Metazoa > Chordata > Mammalia > Rodentia > Octodontidae > Tympanoctomys > Tympanoctomys barrerae. The sequence goes on along the minus strand of NDGN011551366.1, from coordinate 4,670 downwards.
AAACACATAAATACCAAAACCGCAAGACACTTAAACCAACACTAAAATATTAAACATGGTTCTATGATAATATTTTGGAAAACATTGTATTTTGACAGTGAAGACTGAAAAAAAGTCTTACAGAGACAGTAAATTTGGAGCTGGGAATCATCTCTATTTTGGTGAAAATTATAGCAGCAAGTGACTCTTGGCTACTGAACTTTGTGTTGTAATTTTTTGCCTTGTATAAGCCCAACATTTCAATTTGTACTTTTTTAATGCTATGGCATTATTGAGCATAGGAAGCTAATGTTATACATGCTCTTAATCCTTTCTCTAATTATTATAGAATAATGTACCATGGTCCTGTATCCAGGCTGCATGTGTGCCAACATTCCCTCGTCCTTTTGCTTGTCACAGGTCAGGGGTCCATGATCAGGTTGCATGGACAGAAGAGGATTTCCACTGGTTTACATTGCACTCACTAAACTACCAAGTATTTTTCAAAACCACACAAATTATTTTGAGATAAAGTGATATAAATTGAATTTTCTCTTCTTTTGTCAAACAGTGCCTGTCTTGTGAAATACACATAGATGCAAGAAGCAGAGGAAGGCGAGACTACCCCTACCCTTCCCCTGAACCCTCATCATGGAACTTGAGCTAAAAGAAAAAAAGGAGAGGGGATCTGTTTTCAGATTCTGCCTCCATTCTGAGGCCACAGAAAAATTACATTTCCTCTGAGTTGTTATATTATGTGTTAACCGAGAAAGTTAGAAAAGAGAGTCTTTATGCTACTCTGAGATAAATTTCCATGATGTTCATATAAATGCCAAATGCATCAGATAGTGAGGTGTGGGTAAAAGATAAGAAATAGACATCAGGAGTGTGCCTTGAGCCACTTTCAGTGGACCACTTGGGAATCCTGTTATCTTTGTGGAACTGCTAGATGCTGAGTGGCTCTTATTGTTCTTTGGCTATGCAAATCAGGATTGCAAGAGCTTGTATCAAAATCACATCTTACCCAGTTGCAGGCAGATTGGAAATAAAATAGAAAGAGCTATGGTAAAATCTACTCAGAAATCAGCCCTGGAATCAACTATCTGTGATACTGACCATATGATGTCTTATAGGACCAAAGAGTGTCAGGCCAGAGAACTGGGTTTTTGACATAGTAACCATGCCTGGTTGCAATAAATATTTTCAGCAGATCAATAAAAAGTATGAGCCAATAGGAGGAGATAGAGAAAAAGGAAGCAGATCTCCCCAGTAGTGAGTTTTGAAACTTCTCCCCAAGTTTAAACAAATCCAATCAGTAATTCCCTAAGAACTTGACATAAAAGAACAAAAATCAGCAGTCATTCCCATTTTTGAAGGAGAGTGAAAACAACAATACCAATCAAAACAAAGTACTGCATAAATCCACTGAGAATAATTAAATAGCAGCCTTCTCTTGACTAATTATAAATGCATTTGGAGTTCAGGGGAAGAAAAGTCAAGTAAATGGGTGAGATTTGCAAAGTACTTTTGAATGAGGATGGGTTTGAATTGATCTTGATGAATAATAGGAGATACCAAAAAGGTGGAAATAAACTTAGGAGCATAGGAGACACAAAGTATATGAGTATATGTATCTTGGCAAATGCCAAGAGAATATATTCCAGAAAAAGGTAATAATTTAAGCAAAGGCACAGGGAAGATGAGAAAGATAACTCTGAGTTGACTGGTGAGCAGGAATTGTTGGAAGATACCTGAGTGGATGAAGTACAATTAGATTTGAGAAGGTATTCGAATCAGGCAATGAAGTTTGGATTTGTCTAGAAGTGAACATCAAGATTTTTTTTGGGGGGGGGGTAGGCAACAGAGAATGGGTGTGACAAAGTGAGAGCAGGATTTTAAGACGTTAATTCTGATTTCTCATGAATGATTTGGCATTATAGAAATGTGGCCACTAGTACTTAAGGCCTACAACATATGGTTAGAGATTCATAATATCTGCAAACTTCTAGAGATATAGCTCAGTAGCATCAATGCCTATCTGGCAGGTGCAAGGTCCTGAGTTTAATCCCTAGTAATGCAAAATATCTGTAAACCAAAAGGATGAACTCTAAATGAAGGAATAGAAATAAAAATGTCAATTTGGAGAGTTGATTCAAATTAATAGATGCTAGGTTCAATGAATATTTGGCAAACAGATTAAATAATTTTTTAAAAATGTATATATAATGATCAAGTGGAGCAGGTGAGATGGCTTCGGGCTGGTGAGATGGCTCAGTGGTCTAAAGCATCTATTTAGAACAAGCTTAGCAAAGCATAGGGACTGCGGTTCAATCCCCCAGCACCACATGCCA
>NDGN011551365.1:1222-28606 GCA_002564285.1 Tympanoctomys barrerae | reverse complement strand
GCCTGGGAGATGGCTCAGTGGAATAAGTGCTTCCCTGGCAAGCATAAGGACCTGAGTTCAATCACCGGTTCCGTCAAAATAAATAAATAAATAAATTTATTAATTAATTAAAAAAATAAAGCACAGAACTCCACATTTGGGTTTTCTATGGGCTGGTAAAGTCCTTCATTTTAATCAGCCAATAGACCTGTCATCTACGGAACAATTACTTTACTTAAGATTTATTAACTGTGCAAGCAAGTTTGTAAGATGGATACTATTATCTTCATATTTCATTGCAGGAAGATGAGCATCCTAGAGTTTTCGAGGAACATGGCAAGCTCGGAGCGGCAAAGTCCAGGGCCTTCCCACCCACAAGCTGCTGCCTCCCACGTCCAGCAGCTAAAGCAGGCCTCGCTGCTCTAGAGCCACATCACATCTGGTAGCAAAAGCGCTGACAGCCAGAGCACAGGTCCTACAACGGCCCCTGCACAAGCTTGGCTGTTCTGAGCAGCTGCAGCTCAGAGCGCACACCGTCATGCCAACACGCTCGCTCCTGCACAGCCCCAAGTGCGCTTGTGTGCCGGCTGTTCCTCCTGACATCTCGTCTTGCTCCAGGTTGAATCGTCATTTCATTTTGTTTTATCACATCTGTGGTAGACCTATTCATTTCTCTGCTAGTTGCTGACTCCAGGAAGAAAGAAGGAAAAAAAGGAAAAGAAAAGCTGATGCAATATTTAACTAGGCTTTGAATTAAGAAATCAAGGGAAAGTATAAATCACTTCAGCATTAAGTATGAGCGACCAGTGCCGGGGCTTAGTTCAAATGAGGGGATATGTTTTATATATGAGAGGCCCTGGGTTCAATCTCCATGCTGCGGGGAAAGCAAAATAAAAATGATGCTAGCTGCAGGGGGTTTGTAGATGAACTCTATCAACTTGAGTAGGGTCCTTCCTATTCTTAGCTTTCTGAGAGATTTTCTCTGGAATAAAGATTAAATTTAATCAACTTTCTTTTTATCAAGATGGTAAAATTTTTCTTCCTTTTTCTATAAGTTAAATTATATGTATTTACCATTGCTATCATGTTTGAAAATAGATCATGTTTATCTTGACAAATGCCTTTTGGTCAAACTTTTTATCCTTTTACTGTATAGCTAGATATATACTGTTACTTTGATAATCAAAAGAGGATAAATTTGTGTTTAATTTTCCATTTCTTGTGGTGCTTTGTGAAGTCTTAGAGTCAGTGTTATTTTAACTTCCTAAAACGAGGAGTGAATACTCCTTGCTCTTATTTTTTCACTGAAATATTTTGTCTTAAATACTAGTTGGAATCCAACTGTAAGGTCATTGAGCCATTGGTTTTCTTTGTAGGAAAAATCCCTACAAATTTGATTCCTTAGTAAAAATAAGATGATATTATTTTTAAATTTTATAAAAGATTATATTTTATGCTTATTTTTTCTGGTGCCAACTTAAACAAACTGTGTTTTTCAAGAAATTTTCCCATTACACTTAAGTTGCTACATTCATTGACAGAAAATTGTTCATGCCAGCAAACAATGATTCTAGGGTCTGTGATGGTAGCTCCTCTTTGGTTACTGATCATTTTTCTTTTGTTTGTTTTAGTTTTATTCAGTTTTAATTGTAGATAACGTTGTGCATTCTATCATGTGGACTGTATTGCTCTGAAGCACACTTTCATAACGGAATGATTAAATATAACTATTTTAACTTTTGTTCTCCTACTTTTATTTTTCTAAAAGGTCATGTATGGGGTTATTGATTTGTAAATAAGCTCCATGAAATAATTGCGGGCCGCACGTTCCCTGCTGTTTGTCTGGCCGTGTGCCTTCTCTCTGCTCCCCACACTCTTTCCTCCCTTTGTTTATTTTGCACTTGCTGGCTCTGCCCTGGCTGATTACCTTGGGAGGAAGCTGACCCATACACTCATGATGTCCAGTTTGAAGTGTCTCTCTCATTTCCCTTGTGGCTTCTTTTTTGATGCATGTGTTTTCAGAGGTATGTGATACAGCATCTGACTTCTGGAATTTTCCTAGATATCGTTAACATTGTTGATTTGTCATCCAGTTCCAGCAAGATTACAGAGCATACTCTCTTAAATAGCCATGTTTAAAAATGTCAGCTGTATCTTCCGGTCAGCACGCAGTGTACCTTAAGACACGTCATGTGAATGTGGCAGGGATATGCACTGCCTTGCCGAGCACAGTGTCAACTAGAGAGACAGGAGGATTAGTACTTACCGCAGTTCACTTTGGCTGCTAAAGCAGCACCTGCGAGGGAGTCATTTCTGAAAGGCAGGGCCGTTTCCGCCAGCTCTGGAGTGCAGGAGTCTGGGATCAAGGCCTCAACCTTTGGTGTGCGGTGGGCTGAATGCTCTAGAAGGGAAGGGAAGTGGGTTCTCCTATGGGAGAAGCAGAGGGCAAGTTTCCCTTTTATTGGAGGGTTATTCTCATCAACGAGAAAGGCCCCGCACAGCACAACCACCTTGCACGCGCTCCCCTCCGTGGCTCCACTTGCAGCACCAAATGTGGAGGAGACACCTCTGACCATACAAGAGCATTATTCAAAATGTCTGTGTCTGGACTAATTTCAATTTAGCCTTCATAGTAATTTCTGAGGGAGTGTGTTAAAATCTCTGAGTATGTTTTTTTGTTATTTTTCTCTTTACTATTTGTTCTTTTTTTTTAATGTGTGTTCAGACTTTGGTATTAGGTAAGTGTATTTTTGTTATCATTATGTCTTTATAATGAATCAATTTTTAAATTATCGAATAAACTACCTCTAGTAATGATTTTTGCTTTTAATGTATCCTTTGATGCTTTGTCTAATGTTTGTAATCTGGTTTTTTCATGATTGCAGATTGAGTGATTATTTTCTCATGTCTTATTTTAATTTGTTGGTGTCTTTATATCTAGGGTGCATGAATTTATGGAGCTTAGAGTTTGGTCTTGCTTTTTAGGGTTTGTTGTTGTATATAAAAGGGTAAAACAAAATTTTATGGCAAGATAATAGTAGGGGGGAGATAACTCAGTGGAATAAGTGAGTTCAACCTCCAGTTCCAGAAAAAAAAGAAAAGAGATAATAGTAGGAAAACAATGATTAATATGTTCCATGTTATTTTTAAAGTAGTTGCTTGAGGTACAAGATATGGGCATAAAAATTCCTCCAATTTCTATTAACACAAACCTTCCTTTTGAGTGAACTAAGAGACACCAAAAGTATAACTGACTTGCATTTTTTTTTACTTTTTAGTTTAAGCCTCTATCTTTGCCTTTAATTGGAATGTGTGATCCATTTCCATTTAATACCAAATGCTATTTTAGTTTAAAAATAATACTTTTACACTAGAATAGTTGTCTTCTTTAAAAAATTAAACAGACAAAGGTAGTCATTTTATTTTACTAAGATATTTCTCATTTGTGGTGCAAAAACAGATTTTGTAGATCAGATTGTTAGTTTCTGGAGCTTTTCTTTATCAGTTGAAAAAGTATTCCTCCATTTAGCATTTTTGTATGACAAGATTTACAAATTTCACCTTTTCCTAAACACTTTATTTTACTTCTATTTTTTTAAAAAAAGATTTATTTTAAAATAAACTAAACATACAGCTTTCCCTAGTAGTAACATCCTCTATGATTATAATACAAGATAAGAAATCAGCACAGGGGCTGGGGAGATAGCTCAGTGAACTAATCACTTGTTTAGGCAAGAGCAGGGACAGGGGTTCGATCCCTGGCACCACATGCTGCACCAGCCCCACCCCTGGGCACTCTGAGCTGGCCACCGAGACCAGGGACGTTGGGGGATGGAGCATGCCTGTAATCCCAATGCTGGGGAGGCTGAAAACAGGAGGATCACTACAAGTCTGAGTTGCGCAGCAAGACCCTACACCAAATAAATAAATAAATAAATAAATAAGCAAAGCTTCCTCAATCTTTTCAACAATATTCCTCCGAAGTCTGATGTAGGATCTTGCACACAGAGTTTATGCCCCCTATATGCTTCCCTGTCACCTTTGATACTTCTGAATGGCTTTGCACAGATATTCTGCATGATTTTTCTCAAATTGGACCAGTCTGATGTTTTCCTGTGGTTGAAGACTATAAATCTGGAGGGAGGATCCCACCGAGGTATAGCAGACCTACTAGTTCGTGATATTAGGAAGCACAAAGCCTTGACATTTTCTATTGCTAAAGAGTACTGACTTTGGTTCCTGACTAACATGGTGTTTATCAAGTGTCTCCACTATATTTTTAAGTGTACCTAACAGAAGCCAGGGAGATAGCTCAGTGACTTAGGTGCCTGCCTGGCAAGAGCAAGGTCCTGAGTTTGATACCTGGTAACACACACACATACACACACACACACACACACACACGTGTCCCTAACAAGTGTTTGGAGGTATATACTTTGAGACTATGAAAATATTCTGTTTTCTTAAAACTTTTTCAAGCACTGATTTTCACAGTCATGGGTTGATCCTGTCCGCAACAATTGTGCTATTTTGAGATGTTGTTCTCTTTTTAATTCTTCCTGCTTATTACTTAAAATTGTGCCCTCAGGGAAGACTCATCTTTCCCATATTTATCCATTTGATAGTTCACTTATATTAGTGGAGGCTCTTTAATATTTATTTTAATCTTTAGGTTACAGACCAATTTTTGCAATGCTGGGAACTGAACCCAGGGGTTCTGCACCTCTGTGCTCCATCCCCAGTCTGGCTAGATTTTTATTTTGACACAGGCTTCCACTAGGTTGGCCCAGCAGGATCTCTGCCTCAGCCTGCACCTCTCTGTAGCTGTTCTGCTGGCTCGAGTGCTGGACTTGGCACTCCACTGGGCTGCCCGCTTCATCATGCGGACATGCCACCACCTTCGTCAGTTGGCAAGACCGCGCACCACAGATGTCTGACGTTCTCTGTGGCTTCTCCAGCCCAGACCTGGAATTGCCTAACTCTTCAGGGAGCCCGTTCATTTGAATGGCATTTAGAAACCAAAGCCTGAGTGTGGGGTGTGCTCCTTGCTCCTTAAGCCTCCCTGCCTTAACCCCTTCAGTGCTGGAAATGTCCGTGCGCCCTTCAGTCCCCGCGCACACTCTGTCTCCAGCTTTGCGTCTGCCTTTACGAGGGTCAGCACAGCAATCACGGCTCCCGGGCTCTACATCACAGCGCAGGAATCATCCTCGGTTCCCACCTTGCTTTCTTCTTCGCCATCTCAGAATCTATATTATGCTCTAGATAGAAGCCCTTTGCCTGGGGGACCGTTGGCTGCATAGGATATGCCATCATCTGGATGACAAAGGGGAGACTGGGCTTAATATTCCATTCCTTGTAGCGTCTTTGTGAGGTTTTGGGACCAATGTTATCTGAACTTTCTGAAAGACGCTTCCCCGGATGTTCTTAGCAGATCCTACCAGGGACGTTCGTCCCAAATAAGCAAATGCTCACCTGCTGCTGCATGACACCCATCCAGTCGGGTAAAAATACAAGCTATCTGAAGCGTCCTCCTTGCTGTGTGCGTGGAGACAATGCGCTTTCTATCTGTCTAGATTTTCTAGTTGAAATCAGAAGTCTCTAATGGACACCAACGCTGCAACTGGATGGGACACCCCGAGGGCAGCAATTCTTTATAATGTATATTCCTGGAAGACAAACTATATATTTCATAAAAGACATCTTCGTTTCTTCCATTTAAGCTATACCAAATATTAAATTTTTAAAAATACCCACTTAACTATAGAAAAATGTAGTCTATTTAGGGTAATCAGAAATATTGCTAGTTATCGATTGAAGCAGCATTTAGTTATGTTTTCCAAATATATCTTCCCGCCACTTAGAAAGTCTACACATGCCTCCCTCACGCGATTTAGCAAGTGCAGACCTCGAAGCAGTCTTCTTTCCCCTTGCCTCAAGTCTATGCAGAGTTAACAGAAAAGCACGTTACTATGGCTGTTCAAGAATTATGCTTTTAATTAAGAGGAAGCAAACTGCAAAGGATGATTAAGTCCAGCCCATACATTTATCAAATTTAATCAAAACTTTCCAAGTGTACTGGGTCTTATTACAATTAGACTCAAATTCTCTTGAGGAAATATTTTTCTTGCAAGGTTGCAAATACCGTTTTTGGCTTTTGTTTCAATTACTCTGCAGGCTAATCCAGAAATAGCAGATAATTTAGTAATTGTTATTTTATAAAGTTTTATAAATCCATTTCCCAGTCCCAGTCTCCCTGGTCCACTCTGAATGATTATAGGAAGTTTTGAGGAATGGAACACACACACACACACACACACACACACACACACACACCCCAAACAGAGCTACGGCACGTGTTCTTCAGTTTGTAACTGGTTATTTGAAGACAGGGCTCTTGGTCTCACAGCCCAGTGGTGAGCCTTGGACTCGTGGGATGGCAAATGTTGGACAAGGCCTCGCCTGTCACTCTGGGTGTCTTGCTAGCAGGATTTGGCTTTCCCGCTTCACAGGTTAATCAGAACGTTCACACACTGGCGGGCGTGGAGACTGCACATGAGAGAGTCCTCTGTCTCTTGGAAACTCAATATTGCACCTAGACAGTCACACCTGCCTTTTATGATGCAGCCCAGTGTCACTTATAATTTGTATTTTTAGCAATTATTATTGCCCTGCCTCCACCTTTCAATCCATTTTCTACTTGGCAGCCGGGGTGATTTATTTGCTTAGTGAAGTCTGGCTGTGAGGTGCTGTGACGCAGTCCTGATCTTTCCTCTGGCTCTTCCTAGCTTTGGGCTGTTGAGTACATTACCCAGCACCTCTGTGGCTCAGTTCTTCTTATAAAATGGAACCGTAGGATTAAATGCAAATCACTTAGGGCGGAGCACATGCCAAGCTATAAATAGTAGCTGCTTCTGGTATTGTAGAATGACCAGCATGACACTGACATCACTCTGCTTAAAGCCACTCTACGACTACCGCGGGTATTTGACTCCTGGCACTAGGCTTCACCCCCCAGCTGCCTCGTCCACTAACTGCTTCGGCACTTCCAGCCCAGCCTCGTGGTACCATAAGAGGCCCCAGCGTCCGAGGCACCACCAGTACACACTGCTCCCAGGGCCTGGCCTTGGCGCGGGGGTTCTGCAGCTGATTACTCCAGCCCTGCCTTTCCACTTCCTCTTCCCCTTCTCGTTCCTCTCCCTTCCCCTTTGGTGTCCCCTCCTTCTCCTCCCTTCCCTTCTTCCACTTCTATTTACTTCTCTTCCTTCCTCCTGCGTCCCACCTCCTCTCTCTAATCACCTGGAAGTCTCACTGCATCTACCTTCGCAGGCCTAAGTGAAGCTTTCTCCAGGTTTCACACAGGCTTTGCTCTTGGCTCGGGGTGTCTTCTGCTCCCATTACTCGGGCCTGTGCCCTGTAACAAGTGGCTACTGTGTTGTCCTTTGGGTCTTAGCTTAAAGCTCATCCCTGCTCCCTACATAAAAGACTCTTGCCTCCTTTTACCCAGGGCACCACCCGGTCAGTTTCCTTCCTGCTGTTCCTCCCTTTGCACTGAGCCTTGGGGGGGTCACCAGGCCCTGCCCTCACCCGGGAGTCTCTGTGTGGGACCCAGAGCCTGCAGCACAGCAGGAGCGACTTTCCCAGCTCTGTGAGACTCTTGGAACACAGAACACCTTCCTGGAGCCTGTGTCATATCCTTGTTCTCCTGGCAAGTAGGGAACCAAGTGTTCTTCTTTTGCTGTGAAGAAGTTACTTCCCTGGATAAATGAAGCACACTCTTTGGCTCACCAGATATGGAACTATAACTGGCAAGTTACACAGCATTTTGAAAATAGTCCTTTAGGGAAACAAGAGAGATAATTATTTTCCTTTTGTTCTTTTTAAAATGGAACTAATACCAGTAAAGCAGTTACACCTCCCATATTTTTTAATTGTAAAGAGAAAAGAAAATTAAAAACAATGATACAGAATTTCAAATCACAAATTAACAATGGTTAGTATATTGCATATTGTTATCTTCAAAGTAGTTGTTCATATTACAAGATACAAGTGTACAAGATTGATCAAACAATATAAGTACAAACTTTCCTTTTCAAAGAAATAAAAGAAATTAGTAGTATAGCTATTTTAGTTATCTTGTATACACACACACACATATATATATATTTTTTTCTTTTCCCTTCCTTCTTTGATTCTTTCTCCCATCCCAGCTTTGTGTAGTTTTTTTCCTTTTCACAATACCTATTGTTTCTTTTGGATTTTATTTACTTTTTCAGTTTCTTATACTAGGGAGACAGACAGTATGATGTTTGCACATGTAGGTCTATTTTATTTCACTTATGATTATAGTCTCTAGTTGCCAATTACCTATAAATACCTTGAATTTATCTTCTTTTATAACTGAATAGTACTCCATTATATAAAAATACCACATCTTTTTTGTCCATTCCTTAGTTGATGGGCATTTTGATTGTTTCCAAGATTTAGTGATTATAAATGGAGTTGCTACAAACATGGGTGCTCATATATCGCTGTGGTATGATGTTTTCATTTCTTTTGGAAGCGTACCCAGAAGGGAAATAGATGGGATCAATAATCCTAGGTTTTTGAGGAATCTCCATACTGCTTTTCGCTGTGTGGCTATGAACATCACACTCCCATGAACAACGGAGAATGGTTCCTTTTTCCCCACAGCCCCACCAGCATTTGTGGTGGGTTGACTTCTTGATGATAGCTATTCTTTCTAGAATGAGATGGAATCTCAGTGTTGTTTTAATTTGCATTTCTTGAAATAGATGTTGAACATGTTTTCATATATTTTTTGCCATTTGCATTTCTTCATCTGAGAAGTGTGTACTCATCTCAGATGCCCGTTTTTGGGTTGCATCTTTGAATTGTTGTGCCTGATTATTTTTAATTCTTTATGTTTTAGGTAGAAGTCCATTGTCTGTGGAACCATTGGCTAGAACCTTTTCCCAATTTGTGACCCCTCTTTTCACTCTATTGGTGATTTCCTTTGATGTGCAAAATCTTTTTAAAAAGATGAAAATCCAGTTGTTCAATCTTTGAAATATTTCCTGTGCAGTTGGTTTTTATTGATGAAATGTCTGCCTATGCCATGTCTTCAAGCTTTCCAGCTACTTTCTTGTCCAGTAGATTTAGTGTTTCTGTTTTAATATTTATATTTTTGATTCATTTTAATTTTATTTTAGTGCATGGTGATAAACATGGGTCTAATTTTCGACTTTAGCATGTGAACAGCCAGTTTTTATAGCGCCATTTATTAAAGAGGCCTTCTTTCTTCCAGTGAGCATGTTTGGCCCCTTTGTTAAAGATAAGGTGGCTGAGTGTGTTTGCTGTTGCATCTGCATCTTCTAATCTGTTCCATTGCTCCTCTTGTCTATCTCTTTCCAGTCCCATGCTGATTTCATTACAGTAGCATTACTAGTAGCTTGTAGCATAGTGTCAAGTCTGGGATTAGAGTACCCCTGTCTTGCCTTTGTTACCAATATTTTCTTTGTTATTCTAGGATCCAAGAGGAAGGAATATTTTCCATTTTTGGAAATTCTCTTTGATTTCCTTTTTCAGCATACTGTAATTTTCTATGTATAGATCTGTTACTTTCTTTGTTAGATTGATTCCTAAATATGTCATCTTCTTGGATGCTGTTAGGGTTTTCTTAATTTCTATCAGTGAGGCTTTCATTTATGTACAGGAATGGCTATTGATTTTTGAGTGCTGACTTTGTATCCAGCTATATTATTGAATTTGGTTATTAATTCTGGATGTCTTTTGGTGAAATTTAGGGTCTTCTATATATAGTATCATGTCATCTTCAAATAATGATATTTTTACTACTTCTTTTCCTGTCCTTATTCCTTTTATTTCTCTCTTGTCTAATTGCTGTGGTTAATGTTTCCAGAACTGTATTGAAAAGAAGTGTTGATAGTGGACATCCTTGTCTTGTTCCTGATTTTAGATTGAAAGGTTTCAGTTTTTGTCCATCTAGTATTATGTTGGCTGTCTACGTATCATAGATGGCTTTTATCCCTGGGATTAATTCCACATGGTCAGGCTGAATAATTTAGATTATTTGTTGCAGTTGTTTGCTAAAATTTTATTGAGGACTTTTGCATCTGTATTCACTAGGGAAATTGACCTGCAGTTCTCCTCTTTGCATGGGACCGCCTCTGCTCTTGGTATCAGGGTAATTCTCGCCTCCAGGAATGAGTTAAGGAGAACTTCTTTCCTTTCAGTTTCATTAAAGAGCTTGAGAAGCATGGCATTAACTCTTCTCTAAATTCCTTATAGAGTTCAGTGGTGAATCCAGCAGGACCTGGACTTTCCTATGTTGGTAAGTTTTTCATTACATTTTCAATTTCATTGACTGATATTTGATTATTGAGAATTTCTATGTATTCTTGATTTAGTTTTGGTAATTCATGTGATTCTAGAAATCTGTTCATTTCTTCTGTGTTTTCCATCCCAGGAGAATGATGATTTTCAAAGTACGTATTGACGATCTCTTGAATTTCACAATATCTGTAGTAATTTCACTTTTTTCATTCCTTATGGCATACATTTGAGGTTTTTCTTTACTCTTTTTTCTTAAGGTTGGATAAGGGTTTATGGATTTCACTTATTTTTTCAAAGAACCAACTCTTCAACTCATTAATTTTTGTACTGTTTTCTTAGTCTCAACTATATTACATTCTGCTCTAATCTTCATAATTTCCTCCCTCCATTTGGCTTTGGGCTGGACTTGCTCTTCTTCTACTAAGAGCTGGAGGTGTATCATTAGGTTGTTTATTGGTGCTAGTTCAGCTTTCCTGATATGATAATTCACTGCTATAAATTTCCCTCTGAGGACCACTTTCATTGCATCCCACATTTCTGTAAGTTGTATTTTCATTTTTGTTTGATGTAGACATTGTTTAATTTGTTGTTTAATTTTGTCTGTAAACCATTGGTTGTTGAGGAGGGTGTGATTTAATTTCCAAGTGTTTATGGAGTTTTTTGCAATTTCTTTTGTCAGTAATTTCCAGATTCATTGCAATACGGTCTTATAATACGCATGGGATAATTTCAGTCCCTTTACATTTAGTTCAGCATGTTCTATGGTCTAGTATATGATCTATTTTGAAGAACATGCCATGAGTTGTTCAGGAGAATATGTATTCTGATGATGTTTAGTGGGACACTGTGAGGTCTTACTAAGCCCATTTGTTCACAAGTTTGTTTCCATTATGGTATTTCATTGCTGATTTTCTGTCTAGTTGGTCTATTTCCTTGTAACAGTGGTCTGTTAGGGTCTCCTGTTACAATCATGTTATTGCTTATTTGATTTTTCATGTCTATTAATATCTGTCTTATATAGTCGGGTGCTCCAATATTTGGTGCATATATATTTATGATTGTTATCTCTTCCTCTTGAATTGTTCCCTTAACAAGTATATAATAATCTTCTTTATCTCATTTTTTAAATCTTTGATTTATTTACTTGATACAGTGTCTCACTATGCAGCTCGAATTCATAGTGATCCACCTATCTCAGCCTCTCCAGTACTGGGATTACAGGCGTGCATCACCACGCCTCGCTTCAGGCTGGCACTGTGCTCTAGGGGTTCCAGGACTAGCATGGCATGCAGTACTGGGGATCGAACCCGGGTCCTTGAACCTGCCAGACAGGAGATTAGACTGCCGAACTGTCTCCCTGTTTATCTCACTTGATCATTCTTGGTTTGAAGTTCACATTATCTGCAAACAGAATACTTACTGCTTCTTTTTTTCTGGGTTCCTGTCACATGGAGGATTGTTTTCTATCCTTTGACTTTCAGTCTATGAATTTCCTTTTGAGTTAAATGTTTCTTGCAGGCAGTATATTGTTTGATCTTATTTGTTGATCCCTTCTGCCAGTCTGTTTCTTTTGATCGGTCCATTGAGGCCATCTACATTGATGGTTATAATTGATATATATTGGATTTTGTTTGTCATATTATTTTCCTGCTGTTGGTTCCTATCTTTCCCTTCTGTTTAATTGTTTGCTCTGCTTGATTTTTTTTTTTTACTGTTGTTGTTCTTGGAATTGTAGTCCTTTTTATCTCTTTCTATAATATCTTTCAGTACTTTTGTAGGGTTGGTTTGGTGGTCCTGAATTACTTCAGTTGTTCTTTGTCATGGAAGTATCATTTCTTCACATATGGTCTGGTTATGCAGCTTGGACTTATAGTGATCTTCCTGTGTAAGCCTCCCTAGCACTGGAATTGCAGATGTATGCCACTGTGCCCAATTTCAGGGCTGGCACAGCAAGCCCAGGATTCTGGGACCAAGATGGCATATGGTACTGGGGATCAAACTCAGGACCTTGCACTTGCCAGGCAGGCACTTGGACCACAGAGCTATCTCCCCAGCCCCTCTCCATAGATTTTGAAAGATATTTTTTAGGGTACAACATTTTGGATTGGAAGTGCTTTTCTTTCAGGACTTGAAATACTTTACTCACAAGCTCTTCTTGGCTTGAGGGTTTGTATTGAGAAGTCTGCTGTGATTCTGATGGGCAATCCTTTATAGGTGATATGTCTGTTGCTTTACTCTAACAGCTTTTAAAATTCTGTTCTTGTGCTGAATTTCTGGGCTTAATTATATATCTGTGTGTAGACTTATTTTTCCTTAATTCTAATTGGATTTCTATATCCAGACTTGGAAATTTTTCTGCAATTTTTTTTAATGTCATTTGTGTTGACTCCTGTTCTTTCATTGACACCAGTTGTTCTATAATTGTGTTTCTTTGTGTTGTCTTATAGCTGTTGAATTGTTATTTCCTGATCTTTGTTATTTTCAAGAGATATTTTCCTTTCATGACCACTAATGGAGATCCTGTCTTCAATGTCTGAAAGTTCATCTTCAGTTTCATTCAAGTGGTTTTTCCAGCTTTCAATGAAATTTTTAATTTCCGGGATATGTGTTTGAATTTATGGCATGTATTGTATCTCTTTCCTATATTGATCATTCATGGTTTCCATTCTTTTCCTATCATTCTTTTTAAAATCTATCTGAAAGAATGGAAGATATATTTATGTATATATGCAGAACAATTTGGATAATTTTTTATGTATTTGTTACAGGGTCCTACTGCACAAATTGGACTCACAGCGATCCTGCTGTTTTCAGCCTCCCCAGTGCTGGGGGGCTAGGCCTGGACCACATGTGGTTTGGGGGATTGGACCCTGTTCCCTGAGCTTGCCTAAGCAGGTGCTTAGTTCACTGAGCTATCTCACCAGTCTAGCTTGGATAATTGTACTGGGGATTTCTCCTGGTCTGTTGAAAGGAGCAGTTAATGCTTAAATTTTCAAAATTCTTTTTGTTTTGGTTTTTTACTTTTTAATTTCTTCTAACTTTATTATATTGTTTTGTTCTTTTTTTAACCAGTTTTGCAGGTCTCTACCTGGTAACCTCAACAACTAATCTGAAGATAACAACACACAATGCAGCAATCATTGTTGAAATCCTGTTACTCTGTAATGAAATTTTGTACTGTTCCTCGTATTTTTTAAATATTTTGTATTTTTTTAAAAATTGTCATTTCCTTTTTTAACCTGTGAGAGTATTTGTGGTCTGATTTCCTCTACGCCTTCATGAATTTGCTTCTCAACTTCTGTTGCTATCATTTCAGAAACACCATCTGTGAGTCTTCCACTTTCCTTGCTCTCCATGTATCCTGGACTTGCCCGGTGGGCCAGAGGTCTGAGGTTGCATTTTGCTTCATGCCTTGTCATTTTCTATTTCAAAAGTTTTTGTTTGTTTTCTGTGTTGATTCCTATAAATCTTTGTAGTAGGAGGCTGTGTTACTAGTATTGAAGCCTATCTAGGTAAGGTTTTTTCTTCAGGGATGTCGTCTGTGTGTGGGAGGAGGTGGTGGTTCTTGTTATGTGAGTGTCCCAAGATCCTGCCTCCCATTTAATTAAAAGTGAGGTGTTGCCATCGATTTGGCTCAGCCCCTGGTCCTCTGGTGCTGAGGTGTTGTGAGGCTATTACCCAGAACTTCCCAGTTTTTTTACAGAAGTGAGAGCAACTGATCAAAGCAGATGTGACAGCCTAGCTAAGGTAGTCTAATTAGCAATGACAAAAGCATCACACACAGTTTAGAAACTAGCAAACTGTGGTTACTATCGATTTTGTTCCTTTAACTGTCTACAATTATATTACAGAAGGGATCATAAATCAGGACTTGTATGCAAAGTGTTTCCTTTTGGCAGAGTGGCTTTACCCTGTAGTGGGAAACTTGAGAAAGATAATGGATAAAACCAAGCAACTGAAAAGAAAACGGAAGCCAGGCTGGAGCACCGAGAATGCTTGTGCCAGTTCTGGGAACCGAGAAGAGAAAGGATGCAGAGTCAGCCAGGGCGGCCTCAGCTTGATCTCTGGGCTTGGGGTGGGATTAGTTTTCTTTGGCTAGGTTTCTCCCCAGACATTGATAGAAGGACAAAACGATAAGAAAAAATAAAAGAAAGAGAAGGAAAAAAGAGAGAAAGGGGAAGCCCCACCCCCTGCTTCTATTCTGTGTCTTTGTTCCCAAGCAAGGGGCTGGCTTTCCTAACTTGCCACCTGCTGGCTCGCACTGTTACTGGTGCTCCTGACAGCGCCTCCCCGCCAGGGCCGCCTGCGCATCCCGAGCCATGGCTGGGGCCCTGCCCTGTGGCGGATGCCTCTGCACTTCTGTGCCTTTCTGGGCTGCTGCTCAGCTGGATGCGCTGGCCCTGATGGGCGGGGCCGGTCTCTGCCACACCTCCCATACTGTAGCCCTCAGAGCTGACAGCCGTAGCCAAGGAGGCAGGGAGAAGCTACATTGCACTGGATCTTGCTTCCTTGCCCAGTCCCACCATGTCCCAGATGTCTCTCTAAACAGAGTAGACCTTGGGAGAGATGTTTTAATCTCTTGTCTTCAATATACATAAATGCATCGGTACCTTTCCTCATTTTCTGTTAAAACCCAGAGTATTTCCGTTTGTGCTATTTGCCTTCATCATGAAATCCTGCCTCACTGGACATAATTCTGGTTTTCATCTTGTAATACAACTGATTTCTTCTTGTGTGTAGCTTACCTCATAGGAAACCTGCTCAGAGAGGAGAGAAAGAGGTGCAAAACGCATGGTGTCACCGCAGGCGAGGTGAGCAACAGACGATGTCCACAGAACAGGCAGTGCAGAGGGAGTGCACGCTCCCATGTGCAGCTCCCTGAACCTCAAAACCTTCACTTCTCCAAGTCGCTGGAGGAAGGAAGCCTCTATAACCTGAAAGAAGTTGGACATGCACATCAGATTTTATTGCTAGGTTTTCCTTCTCTCCCCAGATCTCCACTTTTGCTTTCCGGTTCTCTACAATTCCTTCCTGAGATATACCAACCCATCCTGCTGGAGAAATGGCTCCCATTCCCCCCCCCCAAGTATTCATTGCTCCTGTCTCTGACCCCACCCATGGCCGTTTCCTTGGCTGCATCTCTGCAACCTCCTCCTCTTGGCTTCTCCCAGGTTGCCTCCATCTTTGACGTCATGCCCCTGGTGGTGCCCTCACTGTGGTCCCAAGTTGCCTTCTCATTCGCTGGTGATTCTGTTGCCTCTGCTTCTCAGACACTTATAAGTGAACATGGTCACTGTGCCCCAGCATCTGAGGTGAGGCAGCTCAGGGGAGACGCTACTTTCCGTGCAGGCCCTCCGGACTCTGCACACTGCCTGACACACATTTGTCATGGGTGCCGGATGCTCTACCAACCAAGAACTTCGAGTAATCCCAGACCTGGGCTCCCATTTCGACCAGTGACAGACAGGAAGCAGCCACCAGAAGCAAATCTTCGTGGCCTGACGGCCACCGGAGCTGCAGGTTGCATGTTACATCTGCACAGCTGAACCTTCTCTGGATAATTCTGTTGTTGAAAGGACCAGCCCCTCTGCTAAAGCCACACCTAATTTAGTGACAGAGTTAGCCTCCTTTACATGTTAAACCACACACAAGGTCGTTGTGTCCAGCAGATGCTCAAAATCAGTATTCTTTTGATAGAAACGTACTCAGTGAGACCACGTGTAAAACTGAAAACGAGTGTGTTTCCAGGGGAGGAGAAATTGTTCCTTCTACAAGTTGCAAAATTTAAACATACAGTCTGGGTACGCTGCTTCTGGGGCCATGATCAAGATGGAGCCAAGCAAGTAAGGACTGGGCACATTCTCAGAGATGATAAATAAGTTGTGCTGATTTTCCATAAAGGAAGCTTTTGTTTTCCTGACACAGCTATTTCCTAGGACAACACAAAAATACTTGCTTTACTATTTGTTAAGTGATTGTTTGGTCTTCCAGAAGGGATAGTTATCATTTATTAAAACCTCCTACAAGCACTGAATTAGCAAAGTCAAATCTGGAAATGATGGTATCTGTGAAGCGAGAAGAACCTTCCCCGAGAGCCTCAGCACCCCTCATCATGGTGACCTACGCTTCTTCAGAGGCAGCCGAGCCAGCAGCGTGGAAGTCCGAGCAGGACGAGGGGAACCCGCGTGCCTGCTGAGATGGGGCGGGAAGATGGCTTTTGGAAAGGTTCCCTAGCTCTCACGGGCAGGTCCAGAGGAAATTTCCATGAAAGCAAGATCGCCAGAGCTCCTGCCAGCTTATCTGCTGGCTCTGGGATTTTCTGTGCACGTGGTCCCGTCTTTGGAAACCCAATGTCAAGGCAGTAGCTGTAAGCACCGAAGAGTAATTATACTCAGTCACAGGGAGAATTAGAAGTGAAATACAAAGTCCACCTTTGACGCTGAGTGAAGGCAGGCTGCCCTGGTGCATGCTTGCTTCTCCTTTTATCTCCCGGCAGTCTGTCAGCACAGGCCCCAGGCATCTCAGGAAGAAAAGGATATTTTCATCAACCCTGCAAGAATCTGAAACCCTGAATGCCTATTTATAACATCACAATGTACCTTCATGAAAGCAAGACAATTTGAAAGAGAAAAATTCTACACAACTCAGGTGCATTAAGCCACAAGTCGTAACAGTTGAGCTAACATCATCCAACCTCAGGATTTCTTCCACTATAGGAGCTTTGAGTGGCCATTTCTAAGAGATCATCCCTCTGGGAGGATGGGGCATGTCGCTGAGGGTGTGGGCATCCACTGTCACTTAACTCTGACATCTTCTTTCACCCATTGTTAGCATCTGTGGCAATCAACGAGTGCATTTCTCTCGAATATTCAGACCTGTCTTGAGTTACCGATTCCTCTTCACTCTGCAGGTGGTTGGGGCAAGGCATCTCTGTCTGATCTCTGAAATGGCTCTAGTGCCACCCTGACAACTCCTGGGCCAGGAGACAAAGTATGCTGACTTTGAAGAAGTGACTCCCCTCACTTCTGCTAACATTCTGCGCAGACCGTGTTTTCATTTTGTTTGTTTTGTTTAAAAAAAAAAAACTCTTCTGGGGGACATAACATCACAAACTGAACTGAACTCTTAATAGAGTACATTATGATTTTTATTGACACGAATTGCATAACTTGTTTATAACAGTTACTCATTTGGGTTCACAATTTCTTATTCTATTTCAAAAGTAATAGAGAGAGAGAGTGACACATAATTCTTAAAATGATAATTACCATCATGTTTTTAAAAATTGGATTATGCCATATTTGCCAAATTCAGTGATAATAAGTAGCAAGTTGATATAAAACTTTGTTTAGCAACATGTGTTCATTTTGCAGATTTACATGGATTTGAACATTATGTTCAAATAAGTTTACGATGCAGACTGAAAAATGGCCTCCAGCGCTTAGACCTCAGACAATGTGAGGCAACTGAGGGTGAGACGGAGGAGGAGCAAGGGACATATGCACTCTTTTTTCATCTTCTTAACTGAGAGAAATATCTTGAACATCATCATGCTATCCAGCAGATGCTCTGTGTTCTACATTCCAAGTCACTTAATTTTACCCACCCACCATCCATTTGTGCCGTTTGGTAGTGTTGCCTCTTTGTTTGTCAGAGCGAGGACTCCAGAAAACAGGGCGGTGTGACAGGAAGCCTGGCCACAAACCAGGGTCTCCACAGGCCCAATCCGTGCTGGGCGCCCATCCTCAAGGACGGAGAGGCCCAGCCAGGGCACCCCAGATCTCTTCCCCATCTATGAGCACACACAGGTTTACCGAGCTGCCACCGTGCGCTCTGAGGTGACGCCACCCTGAAGGGCTCACAGGGGCATCTCCCTCAGCAGTATGTGCTCTCAGAACCTGCATGTGTTTGTACCGTGGACAACCTGAGGGCAGGGACGGGTGTCTGTATTGGTTGTTCCAGGGGCTGAGGCAGGAGAACCACAAGTTGCAGGCAGACCTGGGCCACGACAAGAAATCCTTCCTGAAAATAAAGTTGTGACAAGATGAGGGTGGAGGTGTGCGGCAGAGAGCTTCCACAGTGTGTGTGAGGACCGAGTTCAGTCCCGAGCACTACAAAACAGCGGTTCAAGTTTTTAAAAATAGTTATTGATCCCCGTTTGTGATACATTGCACTTGCACTTAGCTTGGGCCACATGTCACATGCTGCCCATCCTTACTCCCTGTGACCCCATTGCCCTCTGTCCTTCCCTGGAGCTTCCCACCTCCCTAGAGGCTAGCGTGGCTCCTTTATACTGCCCTTTGCGTGGCTTATATTCGGTATCTCTCATATTAAAGGAACTGGGTGGCATTGAACCTTTGGCGATGGACTCATCACACTTTGTGTTACTGTCTCAAGATCGGCGCCTTTTCCTACCAGCGACCCAAAGGCCTCTTCTCTATGACAGAGTAGCTCCCACGGCGTGCAGGCGCCACAGTCCCGCGTCTGTTCATCTGTGACTGCGCGGCGAGGCCCTTCCATACACGGGGCTGCTGTGGACATGCACAAGCGCGTGTCACCGAGACACACACTGTCCTCACCTCTTCGGGGAGGATGCCCAGAAGAGGTGCAGTTCAGTCAGATGCAATTTCTACCTTCAATTTCTTCAGGTCTCTTTGCATTGATTTCCACAGTGGTTGTCGTACATTCAAGTGGGACAAGCTGTAGAAATTAAGAATAATATAGTATCTTAGAGGTTAAGAGATGTTTGTAGATTAAAAGATATTTTAAAATATCGACTAATAAAACTTGCACAGGAATACATGATAAATGTTCGACTGGTGACTTTTTATTTGGGCAAGTAAGGCTGTTTTGAATGAATGAATGAATTTAGTACAGGGTCTCGCATGGGGTATCTGGGATCAAACTCAGGTCCTTGTGCTTGCCAGGCAGGCGCTTAAACCGCGGAGCTGTCTCCCCAGCCTGAAACTGTTTTTAGAAATGACGGCTGAACCCCTCCTCTGGCCTAACACTCACACAAACATGTAGAAACAGTGTTTCTACTCCGCCTCCCCGCTTCCTGTGCTCAGTGCTGCCTGAGTCTTGAACACAGCAGACCGTAGACTGCCTTAACGGTGCGTTGTTGCCATGGGAACGTCTGCCTTCACATCCTGTTGTTGCCATGGGAACATCTGCCTTCACTTCAGGTTGTTACCATCAGAAATTACTGCAGAGTCATTGTCCTAAAACAACAGAGATTTATTGCCCACAGCACTGCAGGTCAGAGGTTCTACGTGGTCTCCCTGCACTGAAGTCAAGGTCTTAGTAGAGTTCAAGACAGAAATTGCCTCTTCCTTTTGCACCTCCCTGCGGTGCGCACTCCTTGACTCTGGCCTCTTGCCTGTAGCTCCAAGGCTGCCACAAAAACTCTTTCTGACTCTCCTCCTGTTGTCAAGCTCTCTGACCCGCCAGGAAACTTCTCTGCGCTGAAGGAGTCAGGGTTCTGCCTGGGGGCCTGCGGTCATCCCCTATCTCATTCTAACCACAGCTTCGGGGTCGACCTCTGCGTGGGGGCCACCACAGGCAGGGCTTCCTGCGGCCAGGGCTTCCCTGCAGCGTCGGGGAGCGTGGTTGGCTGGTGCATCCCCCTTCCATGCAAGCTCTCCACTCTGAAGCACCTGACTGAGACCTTCTGAAGGAAGGTGGTGACTGTCGGACATCATCAGAAGAGCCGCAGAAGGGGAAGCTGGGAAAGCCAGCTCCCAAAGGCCCACTCTGCAGGTGAGATCTAGTGCCTCGACTCAGGACGACGTTGTCTAGCTGGACCGGTAAAGCCGGGCCCCCCAGCGAAAGAGCTTGCACGGAGCTCCTTGGAAGTAGATTTTGTAACACAAGGGCCACAGGTGACTCTGCATCTTCTGCAAAAACAGAACCAAGGTTTAGACCCATGTCTTTCCTCACTGGTGCATCCGAGGTGGTGTTGTCCAGAACAGGAGAGATAGCAGAGGTGGACACCGCTTGAAGAACTCACCATTGCAAATGGACCCAGTCTTCTTCCACTCTCCGGCCTGGGCGTTGAGTCTTAAATTCAACCCATTGTGTTAGTGCTTCATGGAATTTTTTTTTTTGGGGGGGGAGGGTCTATAGTGTGTTCAGAGTCTCACTACTAGATTGGACTCGTGGTGATCCTCCTGTTTACAGCCTCCCAAAAGCTGGGATTACAGGCTCACGCCACCAAACCCAGTGTCAATTGCCGTCTCAGCATGCCCCGGGGGCAGGGTCAGCACGGCAATCTTCATGGATTTAAAACCCTTATTTTCCTTTTCGTTATATTTCCTTCTTTGTGATTATTCAATGGACAGAACGAATTTCCTTAATTATCAAAGATGCTATCAAAATTTTTGTGGTTATGAGGTTAGATGATATTTATTTTACTTTTGCCATTTTATAAGAGCTTTTAAACTTCCATTAGTACATGTTTGCAGCTCATAATGATCACATTCACGGCCACCAAGATTTTCTTGACTTTTATAAAGAGCAGAGAAGCATCTATGAAAAGCATCACCGGCACAAACATCCCCTGAAATGGAAAGGGGTGTGTTTTGAAACTCAAGCTTTCTACAACCAGTGCGCGCTGTACCACAGCACACAGCAGCATTGTTTTTCTCTGATGTTTTATTATTCCATCTGTAATATAAAAAGTTACTGAATGTGTTGTGTGAGATGTGAGGGTTTTATTTTTCTAAACTGCAGCTCTGCAAAGATTTAGCTGTTCTTTCCTAACGGCTGGTGACAGGGTGCCAAGTGTTGGAGCGATTCTTCAGTGTACTCTGCGTGCCACTTCAGGTGATGACGACAGCATGGAAGCTGCCTCTATTTTACGATCTTTGGCTGGTGACAGCTACAGCCATATGAAGGAGTGCTGCACCACCAAGGAAAACTTCAAGAGGAGCAGAAACAAAGGGTCTGTTTTAGTTATTAGAAAAAAATTAATATGAAGTTGGTACAGGCTATAGTCAATGTATTAAGTGGATGGTTGAAGTCAAGCCGCCCCACTTCTAGAATAAATGTTCCAAGTCTGTAAGCAGTCAGCACGTGAGCCCTTTCTTGACAGCCCCTATTCCTTGTCCTGCTCTTGAATATTTATCTGTTAAATGATATGAGAAAAACAGAAGTCGGTTATTCTTTACACAGTGTGGCGAATGTTACTCTGCTCGATCAGAGTGTACAATAGAGACAAATGTGCTCCAGTATCTCACCAGGTTCTCCTGGCTGGTGGCGCTAACCAGAGCTGCGGCCTCCTCCCTTTCTGGGATCTCCCGTGTGTCCAGCTGCAGTTCACAGGAACGTGCTTCTGTTACCCGCTAGACATGACTGCAACATGGGTGAACTTGTCACAGTGAATTTCGGTGATAAAGAAAAACCTCAGCTGTCTGACTGGTCTCTCCTCTGTATATAAATGCAAGCAACGTCTAAGGAAACAGCAGAAATTACTGATGAGGATAAATGCATTTATCACTGTACTAAGGCCTACATCTCCTAGTAGGCTGAGAAAAAGAACCTGGAGGCTTCCTCTCTAGCAGCTTGCTGGGTACTGTATCCAGACGAGGAAGACATATGCAGTGAAACTCAGCCCACAAGATGCGCATGAAGTGTACAGGTGTACACGTGGCTGGCGATGAGCAGCACATCTCTACAGCGTGTGGTGCAGCAGCTTTTGACACATGGATGTGCCTGCTTATCTATAGGACTTTCCTCTTAGTCAAGCCAGTGACCACATTCTTCACGCCCGAAGATTTCTTCCTGCCCTTTGTAATTCTTCTCTACCCCTTCCAAGAAGTCTCACAATAAATCTTCAGCCTCCAGGCAATGTCTGCTTGATTTCATGTCATTGCTTCTATAAATGGGGCCGTACAGGAGGCCTAAGTGTGGCCAAGATCCCTGTGCCAGAGGCTTAGTACTGGGGTGCTCGTGGGAGGCGGTGCAGCCCTAGCAGGGGGGGCTTGGGGCGTGGAGGAGTGAGGTCACTGGCAGTGTGTGCTGCGCGGGGCTGTGGGACCCTGGGCCCCACTTTTTCTTGCTGCCTAGCCCTAGGTGAGTAGTTTTCTCTGCTACTTGCTCCTGCCCCACCACAGACCCAAAAGTAATGGAGTCATTCAATCACAGACTGAGACCTTCCTAACTCTGAGGGAAAACAAACCTTTAGTCTTTACAAATTGATTGGCTCCAGTATTTGTTACAATACCATGAAGCTGACTGCTGCACAGTACATAATCTCTCTTGTCTGGCTTCCCTCATTTCGAATAGCAATTATTTTGAGATTCATTTGAGTTGCAGCATAAACCAAGGGCTTTCCCTTTATGGTAAACCTAAATCTCCCAGAAAGCTACTCAGCACTTGCCACCACACTTGCTGTTAATTTACTGAGACAGCGGGGCACAGAGGCCCAGGCCCTGCGTGTTCTCACTGACACTTGGCACAGCCAGTCAGCCACTGTCCCCAGCTTCACTGAAGCACAGTTGATGAATGCAAGTTGCGCGTATCTGAGGCGTGCAGCGTGACCGTGGCATGGTTAGCTCAATCAATTTAGTTAGCATCTGCCACACGCCTATGTGCATCCAGGGTGATGGCAGCCGCTTATGCCCAGCTTCGCAGCGAGACTGCAAGGACACAGTGCCCTCCCACCAGAAACAGGGGCCGCGCTTAGCGCTAGGTCTCCAAAATGAATTCATTTTATAATTCAAAGGCTGGGCTCCTGGGCCAGCCTCCCTATTCTCCCGTCCTCCGACCTGAGTAACCACCACGGTGCTCTCTGTTTCTATGGATTCGCCTTTCTGGCTTCTACACATAAATGAGAGCCTTTGCCTTTCTGTGTCTGATTGCTTCACCTCATGCCGTGTCTCCTAGCTCTCCCCATGCTGTTGCACACAAGATTTGCTTCTTTGTAGAGGTCTATTAAGAGTCCCTTGCGCATACATGCCACATTTTCTTTTCCTGTTCATCAGTGGATTAATTTTAGATGTGACAAGTGGCATTTCACTATGGTTTTCATTTGTATTTTCTTGAAAAACAATAAAATTAAACATCTTTTAATGGCTTGCTTGCCACCCTCAGGTTTACTGAGATCTAATGCACATGTCATAAAATTTACCCATGGAAAATATGAATTCAGTTGTTTTTACAGATTCACAAATATGCCACCATCACTACTAGAAAATTTAGAACATTTTCATTGTCTTTAAAGAAACTGTATTGTCTTCATCATCACCCCTCAACTCTCTTCCCTCCAGCCCTAGGCAATGGCTAACCTTCTTCCTGTTTATAAATTTTCTTATTTACATGAATATATGTGATGTTCTCTGACTGGCTTCTGTCATCCAGCATAATGTTGTAAGGTTCACTCATATTATAACATTTGTCATTGCTTCATTCCTTTTTTATGGCTAAGTAGTATTCTTCTACATAGTTATACCAAGCATAGCTTATTCAGCAGCTGGTGGGCATTTGACCTTTTCTCCATGTTTGGTTGTTAAGAGTAATAATACTATAATAAGCATCTGTGTACCCATTTTTTTTGTGTGTGAGTATATGTTCTTATTTCTCTTCATTATGCAGAAGTGGAATTCCCTGGTGATAAAATAACTCAATATTTAATCATTTAAGGAGTTTTCAGACATTTTTCCAAAGTGGAAAACACCATGTTCTGTTCCCCCAAGTAGCACAAGAGGGTATCCATTTCTCTTACAACTTTAAAAATAGCACTTATTTCCTGACTTTTTATCCCAGCCACTCCAAGGGAGTGAAGTAGCGTGCAGTAGTGGCTTCGATTTGCATTTCTCGGATGTTGGTGGTGTAGAAAGCCCTTTCATGTATTATCGGCTGTTTGTGCATCTTCCTTGAAGAAGTATCTATTCATAGCCTCTGCTCATTTCAAAAGCTGGGTTTCTTTATTGTGGAGCTAAAAAGATTCTTCATAGATTTCGTTGGCATGTGCCTTACCCACACAGAGTTTGCAAATAGCTCACTACACTTTGTTACTCTCTTTACTTGCTGGTGTCCTCTGACACAAAAAATGTAAATCTGAATGAATCTTTTTTTTTTCTTTTCCTCTTTTGCCCCTGTGCCTTTGCTATTAAACCCAAGAATGTACTCCCAAATTCAAGGTCATAAAAGTTTGTCTCTTTGTTTTCAGTGTTTTGTATTGTTAGCATTTCTATTTGGGTCAAGGATCTGTTCTCAGTTAATTTCCAACATGGCGTAAGTGTGCAGCCCTGCTCTTGTATGGAGTTGCCCAGCTTTCTCAGCATCATTTATTGTCTTTTCTCCCATTGACTAGTCCTGGCAGCTGGATGAAAATACAGTGACTGTGGATGTATAGGAAGCTACCTGGGGTTCGAATAAGGTCAACAAACAAAAGTCAAGCATTTGGAAGCTAAAAAGTTTTGCTCTACAATTTATTTCAGATCTGGGAATAAACCCATTGAGTGGTCAGGTGGAGTCTGTGTCATCCGTGCCTACACAGTGCCAGTGGCATGCACTCGGACGCTTCTTAGAAACTGCTTTATTTGCATTCAGTGCTGGACTGTGCAAGTTGCTGAACTTCATATGGAAAGGCAAGTACAGAATCTGCTACAAGGCTTTTTGCTATAATATTGAACAATAACTAAAGTGGTAACTGGAGAGTGATTGTTAGGACTGAATTCCACATCACAAAGAGAATCCATCCAATTCTGCAACTGGAGATAGGTACAGTTGGTATCAAACCAGGCTGAGTTCAGCTGGACATGAAAGGCACCCCCTAATTAACTTAGGGTTAAACAAAGCATGGGCTTTTGCTCTCTTACATAGAGGTAAATTGGGGTGGGCAGAGCTGGACTAATGCAGTCGCTGCAGCCCTGGCCACTGCCTGGCCCTACCGCCGTGGAGCTAAGGCTCTTGTCTCCAGTGCTCCAACATGGTCTGTCGCACGCAAACAACCATACCTATCCCCAGACATCAGACCAGCATCTCTATAAAAGAGACCTTTAAAAGCTCCCTTGCCCCTTCTCCCAAGTGAGCACCAGCAGGCAGCCCTCACCACACTCCGAGTCTTCCAGTGCCTGGACCGTGGGCTTCTAGCCTGCAAAACTGCAAGAATGATCTGCTACTTCCCTTATAGTGACCTCAGACTGCCTAGACAATGACTACTGTTGAACACAACTTTGTGTTCATGAGCAGGGGCTGCTAGACAGTGAGCCCGATTAGGACCTGAGTTGGACCATCCACGTGTGCTGCTGGGGAGCAAGCTTGCGCTGTCATCCTGGGAGCCAGAATAGCCACATCCAAAAGTGATGACAGAAAAGAAGTTATTATAAAACCAGAAGCCTGGGAGACACTGGATGAATCCTTGCTCTCCAGGGACTCACTTTAAAGGTTATCTGCTGTTTGAAACCTGGCAGGGTCCTCTCCCAAGGCAGGACTTGCCAGGTGACCACCCACAGGCTGAGCCAGGAGAGACCCAAGGGCAGGGTACAGAAAGCCATCACTATGCTGCATCAGGGTGATTCGATCGTGACCCTTTCTGAAAGAATAATGAGCCTGCAAACCCGACCTACATGGAGAGAGGGTCTCTGTGCTTTCTCTCTGCCTACAGCCTTGGCTGGCTCTTGCAGCAAGCGGAAAGCATTTCTTCCAAGAAAGGCAAGAAGTGAGCACGGAGATTTCCAGAATCCTGACCTTGCTGAGGGTTTCCAGCTGCTCAGGGTGAGTTAATTAGAACCTAATGAACAATTCATGGATCCTTCACGTGACAGAGGTGAAAGAGTTCAGAGAAGCTTTTTGCTGAAATATACATGGTCATGTAAAAATCCCAAATTTAAAAAACAAAATATACTGAAAAGCAAATCAGAAAAGAACAACTTTGACCTATACCTATTTTAAATTTCTACATTAGAAGTTTAGGGAGATTTTTTGTTTCAGAAGCCAGCTTCAAAGGTGCAAAATGCAAATCAAGAGTTCTACATTAACTATCAGATTGCAAAGTGATCTTTTATCATCCTCCTGAATTAACATTGGAATGTGAAAGTTGGTGGAGAGTTTCAGATGGTCGTGGAAAGTAGTCAGAAGCAGAGCCACTTCGGGGTGAGGTCATCCCTACTTTGGTCTGATCTTTTCCTCTTTAGGTTGTTTTGATGTTTTAGTACAGTGATACCTATTAGTGTCATTAGGACAAGATTAGCTTATCCCAGAGTAAAACGATGAGTGTATTACTGGTATTACTGGTTGAAACCATTGTTAGGCATTCATCTGAAAGAGAGAGAGAGAGAGACAGAAAGAGAAAGAGAGAGAGAGAGAGACAGACAGACAGACACAGAGGCACAGAGACAGAGACAGACAGAAACATGAAACAAAGACATTCAGACAGAGAGACAGAGAGACAGAGAAATAGAGACAGAGACAGAGACAGAAGAGGAGAGGAGAGGAGAGCCAAACATAGACATTACCAACAAGCCTCATGTAAGAGGAGTAGGTTAATGATAGCCAGGGGACAAATTGAGCATGGAAAGAATTCTTACCAATATTCTCTTGAGAATGCAAATTGGTGCCTCTGTTCTAGAGGGTTTCCCACTGTTCAGAAAAGTTCTCTGCATATTACCCATAACCTAGCATTCTCACTTCTAGAAACCTTTATGCTGGAAAATATGAAAATCTTTCTGCATAAACCAAGATTCTTTACAAAGACTATCATACCTGGAGCTGGCAAACATTACCCTAACCCAACAAAGTGTTGAGGAGCGTCACTAAAGTCAAAGATTTTGTGGTAGATTCTAAATGCTGCTTAATAAGATCAAAGGAAAGGAAAGGAGTGATAGATACCAACAATCCCAGCTACTCGGAAGGGCGAGGCAGAAAGATTCCAAGTTTAAAGCCAACATGAGCAAGTTAATCCCTCTGCTTCAAGAAAAAAGAAAAGAAAAGAAAGAAGCCAGGGAGATGGCTCAGAATAAGCGCTTCCCTGGCAAGCGTAACGTCATGAGTTCAATCCCCAGTTCTGAAAAAAAGAAAGAAAGAAAGAAAGAAAGAAAGAAAGAAAGA
>NDGN011551362.1:0-15843 GCA_002564285.1 Tympanoctomys barrerae | reverse complement strand
AAAAAAAAAAAAAAAAAAAAAAAAAAGAACAGCCAATGTAAGGAAGAGGCCCCAGGGAAATAGGGTTTCCTGGCTCCATTAATAGCTCCATTAAGTTCTATTGAGAACTCTCTGCTGTCTTTCTTATAATTTGGCTTTTAGAAATCCCAAATCCTTGCCAGGCATCCCAGCACTTAGGCTGAGACAGGAGGATCACTGCATGTTTGAGGCCAGCCTGGGCTACAAAATGAACTCAAAGCCAGTCTGAACTACACAGCGAGACCTTGTCTCAGAAAACAAACAACAATAAAAAAGAAAGAAAACAGAAAAACCAAACCCTTGAGCAGTGATTCTGAAAAGTAACATAGAACAAAGGAGAAAGGGAGGGAAAGCAGGACCTTAGAGACCCAATTAGTAGCTAGTGGCTGACCTTATTGTGATCATTTTTTAAATCTCCCTAAGACTATTAAGACTGTTGTCCAAAAAGTGTAGAAGATTTCAGAAAAATGAGGCCATTCCACAAGCAAGTTCAATCTATTGTTTAAAAGCTAGCTTATTGGGTACACTTCTATGCACCTGTAGTTCCAGCTCTTCAGGAGGCTGAGGCAAGAGGATCAAAAATGTGAAACCAGCTTAGATAACTTAGTGAGACCATCTCATAATAAAGTATCAGGGATCAGGGATGTAGCTCGGTAACAGACCATTTGACTTGCATATCCATAGTTTTAAATTCAATCTGTGAGAACTTGTTTTAAAATTGAAACTCATTAAGAGAACAAATTTAAAAGAAGTCAAAACTGTTTTAGGTCTAGATTTAAAGTTTAGACTTTGGACAATGGTAGACACAAAGCCAATTTTGGGTGAGAATTTGCTCCTAGTTCCCTCAAATCATTCATTCATCATTTACTATAACTTCCTCTGTTATACTAAACACATGCTCTTTTCCTTAAAAAAAAAAAAAAAAGCATAAATTTTACACACTGTGGGCAGCAATGCATTGCATGACAATGAGATGTACTTTTGGATTAAACATCACCAAGCTATTCATTAGTAGCTTCTGGGATAATTATGGTTTCTAACTTCCAAAGTAACACTTGATTTGAAAAAAAAAAATTAAACGCATAGGGACTATTAGTCTTCAATAGGCATATAACATGTTAAAGAAATAATCAAGATTGCTTAGGCAGACACAGGGACTGGGGTTCAATCCCCAGCTTGCAGTGCCAGCCTCACCCCTGGGACACACTGAGATGGTGACTGGGACTGGGTATGGTGTCACGTGCCTGTCATCCCAGCACTTTGGAGGCTGAAAGCAGGAGGATCACTACAAACACGATCTGTGTAGTGAGACCCTATAAACATATACTAAATACATTTTAAAAAAGAAATAATCAAGAAAACCAAGAATGAGTGTTTAATTGCCACATATATCCATGATCATGTAATGCCCACAAGAAAGACTATCATTAAATATCAAATATTCATTTAATCAGTATAAAGCATCTACATATTAAGATGCTAAACCTGAGCATTTTTCTGATATTAGATGTGATATTATTTTAGGCTGTTTTCTATTGGCTTAAAAAGTACATGAGGCTGGCTGCTTTATTTTTAAAAAGTGAAGTCACATTTAACACATAATTCTGGAGATCCTGAGCACGATGCCAGCATCTGCTCTGCTCCAGTGAGGGCTTTCTGGTTACATCATAACGATGTGACGCTGTCATGGCAGAGGTGCTTGTAAGATGGGGAGATCACCTGGTAAGATGGAAAAGCAGAGAGATTTAATGTACAGGCTTGCTTTTTTTATAAGAACACCTTCATGGTTACTACTTGCAGGAACTACATTAATTCTTTCAGAGCGCGGTCCCTCCAGTGACTTAATCACCTTCCCCTGGGTCTCACCTCTTAAAATTTCCTCAACACTATCATACTTCTAGCATATTAATGTTGAAGAATACATCTGAACCATATCTAAACCATAGCTGGTGTCTCTTTTAAATCAACCAAATCTCATATATTCATAATGAGCTTTACTTTTCTTCAGGGAGCTGCTGATCATCACCATGTATGGTCTAGCTTTTCTAAGGTTTTTTTTTTTAACTTGAGGTATAATTCACATAACATAAAATGCATTCCTTTTATGTTTAATTGTTCATTTATTTATTTATTTATTTATTAATGTACTTGGTTGTTAGAGGGTCTCACTATGTAGCTTGGACTTGTAGTAATCCTCCTGTTTTCAGCCTCCCCAGCACTGGGATTACAGGCATGCGTCACTATGACGGACTCTGTGGCCGGTTCAGCCCACCCTGGAGGCAGGGCTGACATAGCATGTGGTGCTGGGATTGAACCAAGGTTCCTGTGCATGCTTAAGCAGGCTTTTCAGCCCACTAAGATATCTCACTGGCCCCCAAATTCATTCCTTTTAAATCCATAATTTGGGGGCCAGGGAGATAGCTCAGTGGAATAAGTGCTTCCTTGGCAAGCGCAAGGGCCTGAGTTCAATCCCTAGTTTGGGAAAACAAAATCCATAATTCATAAGTTTTTAGTGTGTCCACAAAACTCTCCAACTATCACTACTATCTAATCATTCCAGAATATTTTCACCACCTCAAAAAGAAATCCCATACTTATTGGCAATTATTTCTCATACCCCCACCCTAACCCTAGGCAACCACTAATCTACTCTGTATGTATGGATTTGCCTCTTCTGGATGTTTCAGGCAAATTGAATTATACAGTATGTAGCCTTTTGTGTCTACCTTATTTCACTTACCATAATATTTTTACAGTTCAATCTTACTGTAGCATAAATCACTGGTTTTTTTTCCTTTTATGGTTGCATAATATTCACTGCATAGATATAACACATTTTGTTTATTCATTAACTTATAATTACTTGAGTACCAATACAGTTTTTTGCTTGTTTGTACTTTTTGGCTACTACAAGCATTCAAATGCATGTGAGTTTGAGGGGAAATCTATATTTTTAATTATCTTGGATACATAAAGAATAAGATTACTGGATCATCTCTGAGAAACTGTCAGAATATTTACCAAGTGGCTGTTTCATCTTATATCTTCATAAACTGTACATGAGGGTTTCCATTTTTCTGTCATCCTACCTAGTGTGAAGTGCTATCTCACAGTAGCTTTTACTTGTGTTTTTCCTCAGAACTTTTTCATAGCTTGTTAGTCATTTATATAGCTTTTTTAGAGAAATATCTATTCAGATCCTTTGCCCATTTTAAAATTTGTTGCCTTTTTATTTTTGAGGTGTAATTTTAAAAGTTTTTGGATGAGTTCTTTAGCAGATACATGATTTATAAATGTCCTCTCCCATTCTATATGTATCTTTCCACTGGAGATACTGTCCTTGGAAGCACAAAGTTACTGATTTTGATGAAGTTCAAATAATCTATTTTTCTTTGGTTTCTTGAATTTTATGTTATATCTGGGATACAGTGACCTAAGATCCTAAGATCATAAAGATGTATGTCTGGTTTTTTTCTAAGGAGGGTTTAAAATTTATATGTTTTGAAATAATTGCTGTACAGTTGACCCTTGAACAATTTGGGTGTTATGAACCCAAACTCCCTCACAGTGGAAAATCTGTGTATAAATTTTGACTCCCCTAAATCTTAAGTGTAGTTTGCTCTTGACCAGCAACTTTACCCCCAATAACACAAATAGTTGATCAACACACATGTTGCATTTTATGTATCATATACTGTGGAACAATACATGAGCACCTTAAGAGATCACTTTTTGCAGCAATATTCAATGTTTTGGAGAGATGAACTGGCTCCACAGACATGATCTTTAATTTCCTTAATTTTTTAGTACTTCTAGGGTATAGGGTTTACTGCAAGTTCTTCCAAATTGTCATAACTTTTTAACAATCCACATATAAGTGGACTCATGCAGCTTAAGCCCATGAAGTTCAAGGGTCAACTGTGAGGTCCAACTTCATTCTTTTGGTTGTTACTATCCATTTCTCCTGACTGCATTTGTTGACAAAAATACTCTTTTCTTCTTTATATTTTCTTGGCATCTTTGTCAAAACCAAGTACCAAATACATGAGTTTGTTTCTGGACCTCTATTCTATTTTGTCAGTGTTTTTACCAATGCTAAATGGTCTTGATTACTATAGTTAATATATTTAAAAATCATGATGTGTAAGTCCTTTCATTTTGCTTCTTTCCAAGCTTTTCTTGGCCCCTTGCATTTCCATATTAGTTTTAGGATCAGTTTACTAATTGCCACTACCAAGGTAGTGAGATTTAGACCGTTCGTTTTGAATCTGTAAAACAATTTGGGAGTTATTGCTAACAAACTATTACAAGCCTTGTACTCAGGATGTCCTTCAGTTTGTTTTTCTTTCAAAAATGCTTTATAGTTTTCACTGTGTAGGTCTTATAATTCTTTTGCTAAATTACTTCTAAGTATTTTGTTCTTTTTGATATTATTATAAATGGAATTGCTTTCTCAATTTTATTTTCACATTGTTCATTGGAAGGATTTAGAAACAGTTGATTTTATACCTTGGGTTTATATATAAAAACCTATTAGAACTAATAGTGAATTCTTCATATATCATGTGTAAGTAGAAAAAGATTTACTTTTTCCTTTCCAATCTGGATGCCATTTTTTTAATACAATTGTAATGGCCGGGACTGGATATATTGCTCACAGGGGACCAAATTATAGGAATTACAGTCTTTATTAATTTAGCCAGTGACCAATGTGCTTCCCCCTGCGAACTGGGAAAACACAAAGGCCCAGTTCTTTGTTCCCTACCAGTTTACATAGTTTATTTAAGCTGGTAGGTGATCAGGCAGGAATGTGAAGCCACTTATATCCTATAGGTGCAAGATCTCAGGCAGAGGGATTTATGGGTAAGCAAGGCCAAATGGTCTGGCTCTTATTGCCCTTAATTAGTCCTGTCTCCTCATCTCCTACATGTTTGTGAAGTTTTGACAGGGCAGGGGAAGGAGTGAAAGATAGGGTAATTTAGGCAAGGCTAAAAGGGAAAGTGGCCTGGCCCAGATGTCTTCTATGTAAATACTTCAGGCAGGGGTCAAGCTAAATTGAATTCTGCCTCTGTCTCTTATTTCTAAGGTGAATAGGGGATTATGATGCCATCCCTTAAAGTTTTATCCACCTGCTGTAAAATGTGAAATAGAAGTGGTAAAAGCGAGTATCCTTATCTTGTTCCTGACCTTAGATGGAAAGATTTCAGTCTTTCACTAGAAAGTATGTTGTGAGCTGTGGGGTTTTTATAGATCTTTCATCAAATAAAGTAAGTTATCTTATATCCCAAATTGGTTAAGTATTTGATGTTTTTTAATCATAAAAAGGTGATAGATTTTATCAAATGCCTTTTCTGTATCTGATAGGGTGATCTTTGTGCTTTAGCCTATTAATGTTATCTTAATTAATTTTCATATGTTGAATGTATCTTACATCCTGGGATAAGTTTCACTTAGTTGTGATGGAATTTATATGATTCAATTTGCTAATTAAGATTTTAAATCTATATTGATAAAGGATATCGCTCTGCAGTCTTCTTGTGATAGCCTTCTCTAGTTTTGGAAGAAGTCATGTTGGTTGGCTGGTTGGCTGGTTGGCTGTTTGGTTGGCTGGTTGGTTGGTTGGTTGGTTGGTTGGTTTTTCTACTCAAGCTATTGTTGCAGTCTTCTTTCTGGGTGTCTTCATAGCCATATATGAATATTATCCTTAACTTTTATAGTCATACCTTACCTTTGAAATTTTTAATTTACTAAAAATGGTATTATTCCATTTTACCACCCACCATAATCACTGCCCTTGGTTTTAAATAGTCCTTTACTTTTGTGTGAAACAAGAAAGCCAGTAATAACAAATGTATGAGCTGTGCTAAACATTGTCCTGTTCATGTGATCTTCACATTCCTACAAACAGTATTATGCTCGTTTCACAAATGAGGACACTGAGGCAAAGGTGGATCATATAACCCTCCATGGAGGTAAAGTATTTAATTCCTCTGTTAATAAGAGTTTGAGCCAGGATGCAGAACCCAGGCACTGGATTCCCAAGTTCATACTCTTAATACCTGTATTCTAGTATTTAGCTGCCAAAAGTTTATGAGCAAGACTGATGCTTTAAAAAAAAAAAAAAACAATAAACAACTGGTCACAGGGCTGGCAAGATAGCTCAGTGGACTAAGCACCTGCTTAGGAAGTACAGGGGTTTGATTCCTGGCACCACATGCTATACCGGTCCTGCCCCTGGGCATGCTGAGTTGGCCACTGAGACTGGGCATGGTAGCACATGCCTGTAATCCCAGTGCTGGGGAGGCTGAAAGTAGGAGGATCACTATAAGTCAAGCTTCATAGTGAGACCCTGTACCAAATACATTTAAAAAAAGAAATTGGCCATATTGTCTTGTATGGAAATGATAAATGATGGTCTTGTCCAGTATTTTCACTCTCCTGCAAGTTCTGCATGGTTTATAGAAAAAGACCACCTAACTTCCATTTTCAACTTTTTTGTTTTCAAAGAAAAATAGTCCCCATTCTAAAGGATACTTCAACAGTCAATTCTGAAATGTCATGCTCTTGGGAAATAGTATAAAGGTGGTATGTTCCTACTTTCTGCTTATATGAGTCTACAGGCAAACCAAAGCTGAATTCCTTCTGCTGTGTGTCAAAAGCACAAGGTGAACATGAAAACATATCTCATCCAATAAAAGCACGTTAATAAGTCTTTATTGTCAATTAATCACAACTTCTTTTCTGTACCTACAATATGTGTGATGCTACCTGAAATATCAAGTAGCCAAGTGCAAATGATCAGAGCCTGGACTCTGTTCTCCCACAGCCTAGATTTGAGTTGAGACACACTATTTTATTTATCACTAGGTCATCTTGGGCATGTGTCTTAATTCCTTAAGCCAGGTTTCCCACCTTCAACATGAGGATAATAATAGCATGGCTATATGAAGAAACGAGGTAATCCACATAAAGCTCTTACCAGTGTTTAGCACAATGTTAAGTACTCATTGAATATTATTACCCTGAAGTGAAAATGCAACCAGATAACCTCTCTTCTGAGGTAGTTTATGATATCATAAAGAATGGTAATATGGAGTAAAATTGTCTATACATTTAAGAGTAGAACAAGTGTTAGTGGGGTTAAGAGCCAAAGGTCACAAAACAGCTGCAGAGATGATATGGGGTCAGTTGAGGATAATCATTCAAAAACAATAAAAGGAAATAGGAGAGACATAGAATAAAGAGCATGTGTAAAGCTCCAGAGGTGGACAAGACTTGTGGTTAGTCAGAATGGAGGGTCTTATAGAAAGAAGCAATGCAAGAAGTCCAGGGACACAATCTGGGGGCAGGTGTGGCGAGCATTAAAGTATATTAGGTGGGAATTCTATACCAAATGTAATGGTTTGTTTTTGCTTTTTAGATTTAGGATCCAAAATCAATTCAACTTAAAAAGCATTTTAAGGTCTTGGGGAGTCACTGATCTTTTTGATCCACTCAAAGCTAACTTGAAAGGAATTTCAGGTAACAAATCTCCTTCTAAGATGTTTGACATTGCTTGGAATACTTTTGTTATACTGATTAAAGGGTTTATTTTCTTTTGTTGTCAACCCTACATAAAATAAATTACTTTGTTTCTGATAGTCGAATTTGGGTTAGACTTGGTGAAAGGACGTTCCTTGAGATTGTCAAGCATGGTTTTCAGCGGGAAATCAGTGGCCATAACACCATAAGTTCACCCTTCCTCTGCTCTCAAGTCATGATCAAAGCCACCCAGTAACATTGAGCAGTGATAGAATTCTTCATTTTGCCTTACTGCTGTCAGGCCAGCTCACAATCACTCTTTATTTCTGCATTCTCTCATTTCATCAGTCCCTAAATCTCTCCTGCCCTTTTCCAATGAACATCTTCAACTTTCCTCATCTATCCAATTTCCTTTCCTCAGATTACGCATGCACTTGTAATGTTGCCCTCCAATGTTCTTTTTCCCACATGAGCCCTGAATTTTTGTCTATGGCTAACATGCTGCTAACAGTCAATAAGGGTTGTTTCCCTGTGCTTTGAAATTACATCAAATATAAAAGAGAGTAGAACCCTAGAACCTATATTCGGAATCCTTTTAGGGGACCACAGGCTAAAATACTGCCAACTCAAAACTCAGGTTTGTTTCCACTATGGATAGTAAATCTGTGTGGAGATGACACTAGCAGGCATTTTCACCGGACTTGACCTTTCCCTTACCTGAGGAACTTGAAAATCACTAGTTTGAATGTTAGATCATCATAACACAGGGAAGTTTTCTAAAGCTTTTTTTCCACAGTATTCATATGTAGTCATAAAAAATAATAGGAATTTGATCTAATAAGACTTGACATAGGCTTTAAATGTGTCTGAAGAGACTAACTGGTAGTTATTTATCAACTGAAACACAGGAAGAATACTCTAGTATAGAGAAGCAAAAGCCCCCATCTCTGGGCTAGGGTAGTTCAGTGGTAAAGTGCTTGCCTAGCATATATGCAGGCCTGGATTTAGATCCCAACTGTGAAAAAAAAA
The DNA here is from genome assembly GCA_002564285.1 of Tympanoctomys barrerae. Classification (NCBI taxonomy): domain Eukaryota; kingdom Metazoa; phylum Chordata; class Mammalia; order Rodentia; family Octodontidae; genus Tympanoctomys; species Tympanoctomys barrerae. The sequence goes on along the minus strand of NDGN011551362.1, from coordinate 7,275 downwards.
TTTTTAATAAAAAATGAAAATAGAAATTCCACTTGGTCACAGTGTGCAAGACAATGCTTAGCATACAGGTGCATAGCTAATAAATATTGACTTCTGACTTCACCAGGAAGTTTCCTTAGTTACATAGGCAGAATTCAACCCTGGAAGGAAAGGGATAATACTACAGTGAAAATACCACGAGGGTAAGAAATGAGGAACTAAGCATATTTTACCTTCATGTGTAAAATCTAATCATTCAGCATACAGCTTAGTTACTGCTGATATCAGTAATCATCTAAGTTCAAAATTTTAGAGTCCTGGGTTTCACCTCCAAGACAAGCAAGAAAAAAACCAACCTTTGGGGTCATTCTTGACCTCTACTTCCACATCACTACATTTAATTAGTCACCATGGCTTATTGTTTCCTACTCTTAAATCTTTCTCCCTGTATGTCCTAGAAGGAACATAAATTCTGTGTCCTCAAACAGGACTGTTTAACCTCCATCAATGCCATCAATTAAGTGTCCTAAAATGGTACTGAGTTTAAAACCTCCTGTTGGTAAAGACATATGTCCATTGATATCTATCAAACCACTTTTTAACCTTTTTAAGAGATCTTGCCTTTTTTTCAAGTTCAAATCGACTTACACTTGTTGAAACTAACAAAAATATAGGCAAGGGAATATGGCTTAATCATTTAATTATCCAATAACTTACATGTGCCAAATGTGAAGCTTGTATTCATGCTTTCTACTGACAAGACACATTAGCCTTCTAACCTTTTCCTATAAAGTTTTGTTCCTTTAGAGCAGAAGCAAGCAAATGATGGTCACTACCTGTTTTTGTAAATAAAATATCATTGAAACCATCAGTCCTATTCATTTATAAATCATCAGGGCTTCTCTGCTGCTACCACAATGGAGTTGAGTCATTGGGACAGATACTATAGCGCTGGCAATGGGAAGAATTTTATTATTGGGTCCTTCATGTAAAAATTTGTTGACTGAAGTATTGTTTTCCAGTATCCTGCTTTAGTCAAGATTGTAGTCATGTCTGTGCCCATGTAGACTTCGGGCTGAGACAAGGCGACTGAATCTCAAGAAACCGTTTTCTCCTTCTTAAAACAAGGATAGCTCTCATCCACCTAGTCTCAACTGCAGAAATGAAGAGACTGTAATACACAGCATAGCACTGAGAATAGAGTGTAATGAAGAGGATGCAATCAGAAAATGTTGGCCTTGCAGCCTTCAGTGAACAAGGATTCACCAGGCAGTTTTGTGCTAGTCTGAAGCCACACAGAACATTTAGCATTTTCTTTCCATTTCATTCCAAACCTCAGAATGTTTTTATATAAGCTCCCCTTGTCTAAGTCGTATGTCTTCCTTCTTAAGTAACTCAATATTTTAAAGCTCAGCTGAATCTAGCATTTAATTGCTCCCCCCCCACCCCAACCCCACCAGATATTTGACACTAGATGAAGCTTTTAAGAATAACTCCAGTGCCACTCACACCAAAAGATCAGGTAGAGACACCCTTCTCAAGCAATCCCAATTCATCCTAGGATCAATAAGCTTTTGTACAGATCCATGCCCCATACTCCAGGAAATATTTGTGCACAAAACTGAAGAAACTATTTTGTTCTTTTGATTTTATATGTGCATAATCAGTTTCTAGTCTCTGCTCAGTACACAGTACAAGCTCTTGATACCATGATTTTAATAAGCAAACCAACCAGAGTACATAAGTTGACTTAGATTGCACCAGCCATCTGGTGAGCTGCACAGAAAGGGGGAAGAGAAATACAGAAAGCAAATAACCACAACCTAGGATTAGAGTATGTTAGATTCCTTTACCACTTTCTCTTTATGTGCTGGACTGGTACTATCACACACACACACACACACACACACACACACACAACACACTCCATCTTTTCATAAGGAAGTGAAAATAAGAAAGATAAGCTAGAAACAAGTGCTAGCACAAACTTCAAAAGCCATTAATTCTGCCAAAAGCAGATGATAACTAGGACAAAAGAAACAGCAAATTGTATGCTTATCCTACTTGCTGAGCTGAGGCTGAAATGTAGAAACAATGACATACACTTCACAAATCTTTTTACACAATGTCAAGTTATGAAGAATCAAAAGCAGCTTGAGTAGCACCAACCACTCTAAAATAATAATGGCCTCCACCAATGAAGTGGATGAGAAAACTAAACCATTTGGCAGACTTGCCGAACACGTACTCTATGCTGGGCCTTATGGTTCTATACATGAAACATCATTTCCTTACAAAGTGAGCTTGTTTCATGGGGAAAAGGATGAGGGATGACTGTTACTTCTTTCAACACTCACTGAACATACATACATGTACCAAGCATTATAATACAGGTCAGGCAAGGTACTTAACATGAATATGTAATTTTTGACCTTTATAACTAACAATCTAAAGAAGCTAAATACCTACACATGTTACAAAAGAAGAATGCACAGTGTGCTGGGAGGATAGAAAGAATCTTTCCACTATGTTTGGATATAAAAATGTAAAATAGCTGGATGTAACTCACAGGCACAGTGTTTGCCCGGCAAGTACAGGATTCTGAGTTCGATTCCAGGTACCAAAAAAAAAAAAAAAAAAAAAAGACAAATAGGTTTATGGTGGGCCACAGCTTCCCCAAATGCTAATCTGATAAAGTGGGGAACATCAGATGGTGTGGAAGGTTTCACTGCTGGATGCTACACAGTGTTTCTTCTGTAAACATTCCCTGCGAACATTAGCAAATCAACAGCTCTAATGGGGCCAGGGAGACAGCTCAGTAGAATAAGTGTTTGCCTGGCAAGCGCAAGGGCCTGAGTTCAATCCCCAGTTCTGCCAAAACAAAACAAAAACAAAGAAACAAACAAACAAAAAAAAAAAACAGCTCTGAGAAGTTTCCTACTCAAAATGAAGGTGTAGAATTCAACCCACATCTCCTACAATTAATCATGGAATCTTTTCAACAGTATAGCAGTTGAACCAACTCAAGAGCAAATTTCATGAAACCATGTTGAATGACTTTCAATGACACCAAGAAGTTGCCAACTCAAAGACAAAAAGGCCAGAACCCCTTCATGCCCACATTTCTAGGTTTTCATTAGTTGTATAACATTTCAGCAGCTACTTAACAAAAGCAAGCAGTCTATAAGACCAAAGGAAAAGCACAAACTCACAAATTTTGTTATCACAAATGTTGATCTTTCATAAAGAGATAAAATTCATAAGATGCTGATGCTGGGGCTGAATAAACACAAAATTGTTATTGTACCATTCCTTAAGTCTCATGGAAAAAAGCTACATAAATGAAACTCACTTGACAATGTAACACCCAACCTATTTTCCTGAAGATAGTAATGAAGTCAGAGATAGTAAATCCTGCTCATGACTGTCAAAAAACTTTTCTTTATCCATAATTTTGGTACTGTGTTTGCTCAGTGAGTTAGAAGGGGCTAATTTTTTATTTACTTTTTCTGTTCTTGAGATAGGGTCTTGCTACATACAGTTCACACTGGCCTTGAACTCATTATGTAGCCTAAACTGGGGATCCTTCTGCTCAGCCTCAGGAGTGCTGGGATTACAGGTGTGTGCCACCCATGTCTGGTGGGAGGGGCTAGTTTTTGGCAGAAAAATTAGTTTCTTATCTCAAAAACCAATTGCTAGTGCCAAGTAACTCTTTCCATGGATTTCCCATACACACACACACTTCCTCTGGCCCATTCCTATCCCCTTCCTGACACTGGGAAGTAATTGTTCCTCACAACAAATATAGCCAATTCACAGTATTCTGTGTAGATCTTAATTAAAAGAATGCTACATGTTATATTCTGGGATGGTTTTATGTTAGAACATCCATGGGCCACAGCCTCTTATGTGCCTACCTCAAGTAAATAAAGCTTCCTTGAAATACATCAAATTTATTATTCTAATACTCAGGCTCCAGACCCTTCACAGGCGGCATGCTCGAGTATACCTCCTGCAAGATGGTAGTGTTTTGAGTGAAGGTTGGGAGGAAATGGGCTTTGGGTCCAAAAATCTATATTTTGTATTCCCAAGTCTGCCTATCAGATGTGTGACCTTAAGTGACTTAGCAGGCTCCTCTAAAATAAAATCTGAAATGGCCAATTTCTAAAGTTTCTTATAATTCTAAAGATACTTTATTGTATCTTCAAGGACCACTTCGTATTTGGAGAAGTGTTTTAAAATGCTTACTGGTTAAAAATCTATCCATTCCTGAAAGTTATCACTCACAGCCTTATTTTTTAAGCTTGTATCTTGACACTGTTAATGCACAGAATGTTAGTACCTTTCATTTTCTTTGCAGATTCTACACCATGAGGCAAGCTAATTAATTATGCAGTCATACATTAGGCACATTTTGAATATACCAAATTACACATCCTAAAGCCTATGTAACAAACCTGTGACTTTCCTAAAGCTGCTTTTATATGCAGCCAAAAAAAAAAAAAAAGCATTCAAGGGAAATAATTTAGAAGCTTGTTGAAAATGATTACCGGGCTATCGAATCACCCTGGCGATTCTTTTAATTGTAAGTTTTAGAAGTACTGTCTGAATATTTTGACGTTTTTATAAAAATTACTGAAAAACATGGAAAAGTGATTGAATGTTAATTTTGGCAGTTATTAGATAAATTTAACAAACTGAGGTTTTTGGTTTTGTTTTTGGTGGAACTGGTGATTGAACTCGGGCCCTTGTGCTTGTCAGGGAAGCACTTATTCCACTGAGCTATCTCTCCATCCCAAACTGAGGTTTTGAAAGTCACATAAAAATATGGGAACTTGAGAATTTTCTAAACTGTCTCTCTCTACTGTAAGTGGGCAGTATTAGATACTATTTTATAGACTGATTTTTAGAAATGTACACAAGTCCTTATATAGAATACATATAACTAAGCAATTCACCTGCTTATCATTTCCTGAGACTAGGCCTAGACGGCTTTTACGTTTCTGAAGCAATCCACAAGGCCAAGATGGAGGTTTCAGAAGAAGGAACTAAGGCATCTGCAGCCACAGGTACGTTCAGAGTGAGTGTACACCTGGTCATGCTGCTTGACTGTGTGCGCCTTTGTTCAGTTTATTCAGTTAAATCTTTAGTTTCAAGCCTTTCCATTTATGACTCCAAGCTCAGATAAGTAACATAACAGTTTTTTAAAATGTTAAAATATTTTGCAAAGACATCCATTTGAAAAGGAATTGTACCCTGGCCTGATAAACCAGGAACACAATTACTCTAAAAATCACCTTTAGGAAGGAATGTATTCTACTCTTTTGAAAAGATAGGCTTAGCTAAAGGGGTTATCTTTTTAGTTTTCCCCATTTGCACCCTATCAACACACTAAACAAGAATATGTCACTAGTATACTCAGAACTCTTAAAAAGCAAACTTTGTATCTAATTTAAGGGATTTTATTTAAACAGAAAGTAGAATGAAATTCTACTCTTTATCTTCATTGCAGCTCTGTTGTTACTGAAAAGGTCTCGGATTCCTGTTTTTAAAGCAAACCGGCCATTTCTCTTTTTCCTGAGAGAACCCAGCACAGGTATTAGTTTTTGATAGGATTCACATAATTATTTATCTGCATCTGTCTAGAAACAAGGGCTAATTTGTTCACTCTAGGCCTTCCTGGTGGTGTTTCTGAAGGCTTTTAGCTGCAGTCTTATATCCCGAGAATGGGGACTATTTCATATATAAATGAAACTATTTACTTTATGCCTGTTTTTCTTAGCTATTTTGTAGTTAACTGTATTTTTAAAAAAAATTCAGGTTGCTATTTCTGGATTTAGAAAAATCAGGAAAGTAAAATAAATTATACATACTGCCTTTTTTACCCCAGAAGTATTGGGAATTGAACTCAGAAACACTCTACCATTAAGCTATACTATACTCCCAACCCTCACTCAATCCTGCTATTCCTACTTAATTCCCTTCCTGGTCGTTTTTGGAAAGAAGGTAAGTTTCTTCAGGACACTGAAGTGTATTAGGGAAGTTTCCCAGGGACTCTTAGTGACTCTAGTATTTCTGGTGAACGCATTTGCATTTCTATACTATCCTTCCTTCTCAAAAATCAAATATTTGGGGCCAGGGAGGTAACTCAGCAGTATAAGCGCCTGCCTGGCAAGTGAAAGGATCTGATTTCAATCCTTGGTACCACATGCCATGCTAACCCCAGAACCCTAGGTGTGCTGAGCCGGTCACTGAAACCTGTGTGGTGGCACATGCCTGTAATCCCAGCACCGGGGAGGCTGAGACAGGAGGATTAATATGAGTCTGAGCTAAACAGCAAGACCCTGTACCAGATAAGTACAATGAAAGTTTTTTTAAAAAATTAAAAAGTCAAATATTTATCTTACTATATTATGTCTCATTGTACAAATGTATCTCAATCCAAATATGGTACAGTACAGGCAAAGTCTTATTTTAGCACGAGAAAAACATGTTCATTAAGCTTCAACAATGTTGAATACAACCTTGTTATTTCTCTTAGCGTTCCTCCTCACCGATACGTATTAGCCTTAGAAGAGATTCTCAGTAAAGAGTTGTTGGCAATCTACAGTGTAATAAAAATAGGATGGAACAAAACTAATAAAATCAAGCAAAGGTGGATCTACTTAAACTAAACATCAGGCATTACTTTTATTTATGGAAACAAAAAATTCGAAAGTTAGAATTATGAAAATTACGCGTAATTTTACACAAATTAAGGAAATACTGTCAACATCATTTTATCTGAGAATCATTTGCATACTGCTATAACGTGTGCTAGATATCAAAGGAACATTTTTTGTGACAAAAAGATGAAGATAATTGTTCACTTGAAAATAACCTATTAGGGGATTATTCGGCGAGAGAAAAACCATCAACAGAATATATCCACTTAATATATTTCACCACACTCATCCCAATCCCTTTATGATCAGATGAAAATGACTTATCACTCAGAACACACAGCAGAGTTTTCTTAGAAAAGATACACGTCAAAAAAAGGAAGATGAAAAAAATGACAACTCTACTCTCTCAAGAAACCAAGGCTAACCTTGAACAGAAAAATCATTACCAAAAAGGGTAACCAATAGAAGGCATTAACAGTTGTAAGAGAAAGAATTTTTAAAAATTCAACTGCATAAAAATGTAATATATTTGAACTAGGAAAGGCCATACCACTAAGTTAATGTTACAGGTTTTCAGAACTACCTTAGTAATCAAGATGAAAATACAAGGTTAATTCAAAATCAGTTCCCT
>NDGN011551360.1:0-11377 GCA_002564285.1 Tympanoctomys barrerae | reverse complement strand
GCTTTGCCAAGCTTGTTCCAAGTAGGTGCTTTAGACCACTGAGCCATCTTGCCAGCCCCTTGAAAGAGATTTTTAAAAGGAAATTATAAAGTTTTGAGATGATGAAATTGTTCTAGAGTTAGTGGTAATTACTTGCATAGATGTAAGAATTTGCTAAGAAACACAAATATGCACTTTTAAATAGTGAATTGTGCCCCAGCTTATAAAATTGTGAGGCTGAAAATATTAGTGAAATATAGGTTTGTCAGTGAAAACTATGATTTGACCTACATTGTAATTCAATCAGTGAACTAGAACTAATCTTAATTTTTTAATGAAAATATATATTTTATTTCAGTGGTCTTAAATTTTGAATTTGTTTAAGCGAAATCTTCCTGTATTCTCAATAGAGGATATGCACTCAGTCAAATTTAATACTTTTTTCTTAATGTATTTAGTACAGGGTCTGCATAGTCTCACTACACAGATGGAACCTGTAGTGATCCTTCCTGATTTTCAGCCTCCCAAGCGCTGGGATTATAGGCACACGCCACCACTCCCCAGTCCCATTAGCAGTCTCAGCGCACCCTGGGAGCAGGGCAGGCACCCCCGGCAGGGGTTCGAACCCCCAGCCCCTGAGTCTGCCTGAGCAGGTGCTTTAATCTGTTGAGCTATCTGGCCAGCCCAAGTTTAATGTTTTAAGTGAGATTCTACTTACAGTACCACAAGTATGACTGTTGTAGTCTATGAAACTGAATAATCAGTGTAAATATGCTTGTACTTTGCTTTCCATCCGTTGCATGTTTTTTGATCAAGGAATAAATTACACAAATCAAACACAGTTACTGTGTCATAATACAATGAAGGATATAAATGTGCATCACCTTACAGAGTGGGAAGGAAATTGAGACCCAAAAAGCTTAACTTACTTGAGAGCTGATTAGGTGCGTTGCAAAGAAACCTTGCCTGACAATATGCAAACTAATACTTCAAACCTTAGCATGCCAGAGTGGAGGGACAGTGGAAGCTCCGTTTCTGGGCGACAGGCACGGCTGAAGCCTTAGATACTATTCCAGCAGGGTGAGGAATTGAACCTTATCAGCTCTGTGTATGATAAATGAACGTTTGGTGAAGGATTGGGGATTGATGGCCTAAAAAATAGAACTCTTAAGATACTGTTCTCTTAAAAGCCATATAATCTGAGGTTATCTCAAATTTAGGAAGTCTGTGCTGCGTTTGACATTAAAGAAGAAATATATAGGAACCTGATGCAGAAAGGCCAGCAGATGCTTGCAAGATGCCCCAAATCTGCAGAGACAAATGTTGATCAAGATATAAATAACTTGAAAGAAAAATGGGAATCAGTGGAAACAAAACTCAATGAAAGGAAAGTATGTGCTTTAATATAATAGAATCAGTATTACAGAAATATAATAGATTTTATTTCGTGTGTGTTTGCCTTATTTCCGAGACCTATCAAAAGTAGAACCTTTGTACATGTGAAGATTTTGTGAGGTGAAAATTTTATTCTAACCCAAAAGAACAATTAAAGGAATCTGTGCATTGTGGGTGAAAATATTTAGTACACCAAGTGTCACTTAGGTGTATTTCTATATATTATGAATATCCAACTTAAAAGTTGTTAATTCTGTTTTAATTCTAATCATTAAAGGAGAGAAAGAGGAACAGAGTTGTTTATACATTTTATCAGTGCTTCCATAGAAATGTGAGAAAGGAATTATAATTTATAGATTGTGTGTTTTTTGCTACTTTAAAGAAAAGCATGGAATAATCTGAAAAATCTCAGTAATACCATTAATGCTATAAGATAATCAGTAGGCTAAATTACTAGGTTATATAGCATTACTGATTGGCCATAAAGTATATTTTACAGGACTCTAATTCCAACAACTAATTGTATGAATGTCAGTTTTTCTTCTTATTCTGTTTAGTGGGGTTTGCTGTTGTTAATTGCCACAGAACCCAATTTAGTGCCCTTTTTCCTCCACCCCCCTGTAAGGAAATGTTTCTTACTAGATGGAGTTTAAAAGAGCTTAGTTTGGCAGTATGTTAGTAAAGCGTCATTACAGTTGTAGTTGCTTGGTTAATAAAGATGCAAAATGAAAGGGAAAGGACTCTTCCAGGGAAGGATTACAGTGACACAGAGTAACCAAAGCCCTTCAGCTGCAGATAGTGCACTAACTAAGCTGTCTTCGCAGGCTAAACTGGAAGAGGCCCTCAGCTTGGCCGTGCAGTTCCACGACTCCTTGCAGGACTTCATCAGCTGGCTCACCCAGGCGGAGCAGACCCTGAATGTGGCTTCCCCGCCAAGTCTTATCTTGGACACAGTCTTGTTTCAGATTGATGAGCACAAGGTAGGTAGTGACCACTCGGCTAGCCGACTCTTTCCTTTGATATACAAGATGTTTTAAAGTCTGAAGCGTGGATTTGGTAGTTGAAAACTTTGTCTTGTTTTATGCAACATTATGAGCTTCATGAGACCTGAAATATTTCTAAGATTGGATCCATTTTTCCCTTGTTTCTGATCATGTCTCTTTTTGGGGAGAAGGTCTTTGCCAATGAAGTCAATTCTCATCGTGAGCAAATCATAGAGCTGGACAAAACTGGAACCCACTTAAAGTACTTCAGCCAGAAGCAAGATGTTGTCCTCATTAAGAATCTCCTAATCAGTGTACAGAGTCGATGGGAAAAAGTCGTTCAGCGGTTAATAGAGAGAGGAAGAGCACTGGATGAGGCAAGGAAGAGAGCGAAGCAGGTAAGAAAGCCTGGGAGGGTTCTCCGACCTTGGCAGCTAGTTGCAGTGATTGAAACTCGCGGCATGGAGATGCTACACCATAGGCTGTGCTGGCAGCAGCAGCCAGGAGCTGGGGCGCATCTCCTGGAAGGGCCGTGGCTTACCTTGGCATGCAGCTTTCATGTTTCGCGCCTGGCAGCAATGTCAGGCCCTGTGAATTAATCTCGACAAGACTAATTATAGCTTGGCTTAGAGGGGCCATTATTGTTAAGGCACCAGAAGGAACTCCACATTTTGTTCTGGGTTTATTTTTCCTCTGTCTTTTGGCCTCCACTCTCATACTCAGAGTGTACTATAGACTTTACTATATCACTTAGTCATGTGAACTTCCTAAGATAAACAAGCCTCAGTCTAGAGTCAACAGGCAGACGTGCAGTACCCCAGGCAGCCGGGCAAGGGGCGTGTGTGGGTCTGAGTTTTTTGGCACTCGCTACCTTTCTCAGCACTTGCTGACAACCTTGCGTCTCTTCCATAGCTTTTTTTTTTGCCGGCTCAGCCCAACCTGAGAGTGGGGCTGGTGCAGCATGTGGTGCCGGGCATCGTTTTGTGGTCCCCTGTGGCTGCCTAAGCCTAAGCAGGCGCTTTAGACTACTGCGCTATCTCCCCGGCTCCACCTCCCTAGCATTTTAATTCAGCTTTATCTCATTTTAAAACAGTTGTTCAGGTCTTTTAGCAGTGCTTAATTTAATCTAGAGTATTTCACAAGAAATTTTCTCTCCTCTTTGGCTGCTATTGACATTCAATTCTAGACTAAATATACAAGAGGTAAAATTATACATCTCGGAGTGTCTCCGTACACTGAAAGTAAGGTATACCCACCTTACTGGGCATGCATCTTTTGAAAAATGTATTTAATAATTTTATCAAAAGTTTGGTATACTATTGAGGCTGAACTCATTTAGTTACCTTTTCTGCCCCATTCACCTGCATTTGCTTAACATTCTTGTATTCCATGGTGTGGGAGAGATAGGCTCAGTTAGGAAGTACAAGACAGTATCCCACGTGTGAGGTATTTTAGAGTTTAACACTAGCAGTATACAGTTTCTGAAGCTTAGAAATAACAAATTACCTTGTTACAGAATTACACACTGGAAGGGAGTCTCTGGCATAGAATCTGCCGCTACTTCATTTCTTTTATGTAGTAATCATCCTGAGCCTAATGTTTTTGTCTCTACACTGCGTGACACAGGGTCTTCTGCAGTTCATCTTGCATTATAAACATCAGCTTTAATGAAGATGTTCACTCTCTTTTTCCCATCTCCTCTTAGTCTGTTTCATTCTTAATTATGTAAATATTCTCTACTGTGTTCATCCCCAGAAAGCCATGCCTCTATTATATGACTTAAAAAAGCTTCAAAGACAGAACCCATTTTAGAGCCTGTGGTTTTTATCATCGCATTTCACGTCCAGTCGTTATGTCCTCTGTTAACTGCTCAGCACCTAGACCAGCAATTTTTTTCATATTGATCAGTGTTTTTGGCCTCCACGTTGATTATAGCTCTCTGATGCTGGCAGTTCATGTGCCTGTTCTGACCTTGCTTTCTCACATGTGTAAGTTGATTAGGGTTATGAATGGGATGCGCGGGGAGAATAGACTTGTAATGTGATAATATGTTGTGGGCCCTTGTAGCTTTGCGATTCTGTGCCTGAGTTTGCTCTTATTATTAGATGTTTTGTTATTTCATTATTAATATGCTTTGAAATATAAGGATTTTGTATTAATTACCTTGTTTTGGGCAAATACTTGTTTATTTACATTGGTTATAAGAAATAAATTTATAACCAGTTTCCCAATCAGGTACAGAAAAAGCCCACTAGTTTTGTGTATGATAAACAGAAAAGATACTGGGCCTAAAATCAGATCTATGCAGCGCAAAATATTGGCAAGGTCTCAGATAGGAAAGAGAATCATATTGTCTTAGAACTCCAATATCATGGGTACTTATACATATAAAATCACTACGTAAGGCATAAGCAGTAACATGAGGGTTCTGGTAACGCAGTAAACATATTAAACTGGCTTTGTATTAAATAGGCATGTAATGACCTTTTTGCATTTTTGCTGCTTTACAAAACAAATTTACAAGTTCTGTAGTTCTCCTTCCCCTTTTCTTCCTTTTTCTTAACGGAGGAGTTAAATGCCTTAGATGTAAATCCAGACCAGTCAAGAGACTAGTGGACATCATCATCATCATCATCATCATCATCATCATCATAAATGAAATAAATACGAAAACAAGTTTTTGACAATTTATGTTAAGATTTGGGAAAAAAAAAAAAAAGTAGGAAGGAAGGAAGCTTTCCCTGGAGCGCCGTAGCTGTCTCTAGGCTCCTTGCTGTTTTCTAAAGTGCCATGCTGGATGAGTGACAGCACAGAGACTACCAGCCACAACCGCACACACCAAGCATCATCAAGGCATTTTATTATTTGCTGAAAAAAGCATTTCTTTTTTTAAGGGAAATTTTGAATTCATGATTGTCAGCATGACTATTATTAATTTAATTTCTGTTTTAAAACATGCCGTATTTCAAATCCGTGCTCAGAGTTTTTCTGAACAAAGATGAGAACTTCTTTTACAGTTCCACGAGGCATGGAGTAAACTTATGGAGTGGCTTGAAGAGTCAGAAAATTCTCTGGATGCTGACCTGGAAATTGCCAATGATCCAGACAAAATAAAAACACAGCTTGCACAACATAAGGTGAGTCTGTTAAGGAAAGCGTATTGCTGCATTATATATTTCAAGATCATGTCCAGATTCTTTCTTGATCATGTATTTACTCCTCACTAGAGCAACAAAGACCACCCGTGTAAATCTGTACTGAGTTTAAAACCAATAGTTTTCCACATTGGTCAGGTGGCAATAATGTCTTTACTTTTTTTCCCCTGAATTTAGGACAGAGTCTGTAGGGTCTACAGAGTCTGCAGGGAGTATAGGATCTGCAGGGTCTATAGGGTCTCACTACGTAGGTTGGACTCGTAGTAATTCTGTTTTCAGCCTCCCAAGCACTGGGATTACAGGTGTGTATCACCATGCCCAGTCTCAATCGCTGTCTCAGTTCATGCCTGGGATCAAACCCTGTGCCCTGCCTGAGCAGGCGCTTTAATCTGCTGAGCTATCTGGCTGGCCCCTGCCTACCATTTCACTAATAATTGAGAGTTTATTGTTCAAATTTACACCTGAAATATGTCTATGTTCCAAAACAGAAGAAGGGTTTTGCAGTGTGAACATTGACATTTCAGTCTGTATTTTTTTGGGAAGGTCTACAGGGTATTCAGGGTCTCACTACAAGATTGGACTCCTAGCGATCCGCCTGTTTCACAGCCTCCTGAGAGCTGGGATTACAGGTGTGTGCCACCATGCCTAGTCTCAGTTGCCATCTCAGCATGCTCCAGGGGCAGGGCCGGCATGCAGGCCTGGGGATTGAACCCCCGACCCCTCTGCCTGATTGCAGGTGCTTCAATCTGCTGAGCTATTTGGCCAGCCCTGGCATTTCAATTTTTGCAATCACTGTCATGTCAGATTTTTTCAGAGCTCAAATGCAACCTTGAAGATAATTCTATAGTAAAAAGGAATACAAATTTTGAGTATAGATTCTTTTAAACGGAGGAAAATGGTTGCTACTACCTAACAGTTGATGCATATATATAAAATTCCACCCATATCCTCAAAGACACATAGTCTCAATGACTTTCTTGTCACCTAGATGCATGTAGAAATGTGTTTTTAAATATTTGTGTTTCTTCCACAAGGTATTCAAGAGCATTTCCCGCTACCCTTCCCAACTCTTTTTTTGGGTCTTTCTATAATTCAGTTTGTAAATTGGCTATCAGCCATCAGAGTACAGATGCAGATAAAGGAGAGTGGTTCCTGTAGACAGGCAGAGAAGTATAATTTTAGGCAGTGAGGTATAAATTGCTGCTAAAGCATTTTAAAAGGTTAAAAGAAAACCATTTACATTGGTAATGTTAAATACATTAATGTATACAGTGACAATACAGTAATGTTACATTGGTAATATGAAAACCTTTACATTGGTATCATAAGATTTACCATCATCAGAAAATTCTTAGCCATTGTCTTCACCCATGGGGGTTGCTGCTAGAGGAACATTCTGTTCCCTGACTGCAGTAGGGTTTATGAGAGTCCTGTTCTGCACCAGCCTCCACCCTCGAACTGCCCCATCCAACCCCAGGATGACAGCGACAATGAACAGCAACTTCTGTCCTCTTCTGATGGGAAAACATGGGCCTCTTTTTCAAAACAGAATGATTTATTTGAACTTAGAGTTTTACGGGGGTTTTTTTGTTTTGTTTTTGTTTTTGTTTTTTTGGTGCAGGGTCTCACTATGCAGCTCAAACTTGTAGTGATCCTCCTGTTTTTAGCCTCTGCAGTGCTAGGATTACAGGCACGTGTCACCATGCCTGGACTTGGTCACTGGCTCAGTGTACCCAGGGGTGGGACTGGCTACAGCATGTGGTGCCAGGGATCGAACTCCAGCCCCTGTGCTTGCCTAAGCAAGCGCTTAGTCCACTGAGCTATTTCACTGGCCCTTGAACTTAGAATTTTAGGAACTAGGATATACAAGAACCTTGTTAGCTTCTTTATTTTGTCCAGTATTGCAAACTGCACAAGTCACCAGCTTCTCCAAGATACATTTCAAAGTAGTTCATTAAGCCAATTTTAAAAGAAGTCTTCTCTGTTTATTATTTGATGACTTCTGCCTTTACAGAGATTTAGTCAATCTGTACTCAGCTGTGGTGTTTATTAGTGCATCTGCTGTGTAAAGAAAATCCGTGTCAGTGTCATGATTCTCAACTCAAGCATTCTTTTCAGAATAGCATGAAGATGTAATACTTCAGATAACAGAATTTAGAAATAGTGTAATATTGTAATTGTTTCAGTACTTAAAGATGTCCAGAAGATGTAGTTGCCTTACAATACAAGCAAAGAAATTTATGTCACATTAAAGCCTTTATAGTTTAGCTATTCAAGGCAATAAACATTTATTAGGTACTGTAATTTTAACTTTTAGATTATTTGGGGAAGCTGTTCATTTATATACCATTTTATCATCCAATTTAAGCATTAGTATTGCCTTGGTATTTTATGAACTTGTAAGCTGTCCATTAAGTTGACCTACCTACCTTCTCTTCCCTGAGGTATGTTCCCAGCAGTTGTCTCATTTTTCTACTCTCTTTAATCTTTTTTTTTTTTGAAGGAAGGAAAGTTTATGTAGCTCACAGTTACTGGGGGTTTCATTCCATATGGCTGAGTCCAAGGCAGAGCAGCACATGGCAGAAAAAGCAAGCTTTCAGGGCAGTGGCAAAGAGCCTCTCTTTAATCTCATAAATGTTTGTTAGATATAAAATCATGACAGCCTACGAAGACTGCTTCTGCAGTTTTGGTAGTTTCTTAGCAACTGTTTTTTCACACGTGTGTATTGTGGTGTTTGTTGTTTATATATAACAGGTTCAGGGATAAAGGTAGAGCTCAGTGATGGAGCGATTGCCTTGCATACATGAAGACCACCTGAATAGGGCCCTAGCGCTTCACCCAAGAAAACCAGAAAATTTGTTCTGCCTTGGAGATGATTTCCTGAGGGTTAGTTGGCCTCTGAGACAAGTAAACCTTTCACCTTGAAAGTTTAGGTTTTTGGAGGGCCCTGTTACATCCCTTTGTCCAACTCGGCACTCTGTAACCTGATTCCTTGCTGTCTCTCATGTAAGAGACCCTCCTATGGTGCCTTCTGCTTGTTTGCTTATAAGTTCTACAGAGAAATGCACGCTGTTCTCTGCTTCATTATATAGGAGTTTCAGAAATCACTGGGAGCCAAACATTCCGTCTATGATACCACCAACCGAACTGGACGCTCACTGAAGGAGAAAACCTGCCAGGCTGATGACAACCTGAAGCTGGATGACATGCTGAGTGAACTCAGAGACAAGTGGGACACCATCTGCGGAAAGTCTGTGGAGAGGTGAGATGTCCCTGGAGGCAGCGTGGTTACTTTGTAGGCCTCCCACGAGGAAAAGGTAGTAGTGCTTTGTAGAGATGTGTGAGGGACCCTCCCTGGCCCTTTGCTTGGGGAACAGCTGCTCATCCTAATACCTGCTCATGGGCGGCCTGAACTGAGAAAGCTTTGCAGTTCTTCATTATTTATTTTCAACTACTCATTCCAGTCAAAATGATAGCCTTCTCCAGTCCTTTCCTCTCTGCACTGACTACACCAGCTGCGTCTTCCTGGTCTCCCAGAAGCACTTTAGTCTCTCCTTTATCTCCTTTCCTCTGCACTTGAGGAGGGTCTCTTTGAAATGTAAATGAGCTCTTTGGTTCCCCTTCAGCTTCATCCCTCAGGGCTCCAGACTGGGTCTGAAGTAAAGCAGGCTCCTCCCAGGTGCTCCTGCTGGCCCCAGCCGGCCCAGCTCCCTCCCACCTTCCACCCACCCCTCCAGTCTCTATCCTTCTCTTTACACATTTGTGAAGGCTAAGACTTACTTCAAATTTTCAGTCATTTAAGAAAGTGCAGTAGTACTTTGAGAGAGTTCAAATATCTTGTAAATAGTATCAATTTTTCAAAAATTTTCAATTAAGGTACTTGGTCAAAAGGATGAAGTGTCCTGTATTTGAAATGATTGAAACTAGAAATGTTTTAGATTTTTATTAGATTTGGAATATTTACATATACATGTTGTGATATTTTGGGAATGAGACTCATCTAACCATGAAATTCATTTGTTTCAATATACTGTGTACACGTAGCCTGAAAGAAACTTTTCAGGTTTAGTAAGTATTGTGCATGCATTTGAGTTTCATGGTATGACATTTTCCACTTGAGGCACTGTGTTGCTGCTTAAAAAGTTTGATTTCGGAACATTTTGGGTGTTAGATTTTTGAACCAGGAATGCCTAACCTGTATGATTAAATATAATTTGTATTCAGTTTTAGGGAACTTCACAGTATGTTTTTGTGGTGCCTGTTCATAAAAACAAAGAAATTGACTTCTCCCCCTCAAAATGTTACATTGTTTTACAGTCCATATAAATGATTTCATTTATGGCATTTTTTATCTTTATTTTTTGTTTTTTAAAGAGAGTACAAGTTAGAATTAAAACAAAAAATTACAAGTGATACAGAATTTCACTTGACAAAGTAATAATACGAATTTCACAGTTTGTTGTAATCCATAGTGTTGTCTTCCAACCAGTTATTCATATTACCAGGTATATGCATATAAAATTGAAGAAGAAAGAAAAAAGAAATGTATAAGAAATTAAGAAGAGAAACAGTTGAAAAAAAGAGACAAGTTAAAGCATTAACTGCAAGCCCATTACAGTGATAACAGATGGGTGAATGTCAGGGACCCCAGTGGAGGCAGGATGTGGCTGTGGGGAGCCGAGGGAGACAGAATGGTGAAACTCGTGTGTGTCTCAGTTGTAGTAAAGTGTCGCAGGGCTCTACACCACCTTGAAAGTCATAGAACTATGTGCTAAGGCAATTGTTTGTTGTCATAACATTGAAAAACATTTAAATTTTTTTTCCTAAAATTAAAAAGCATATTATTACGAAAAAATTTGAAGGCTCATTGAAAATTGATTGTTACAGAATTTTCCTAGAACAAGTACCATGCACTTCAGGAATAAAAGATACTTGAAAAAGGTTTGATTTTCTAAGGAGAGCAAAGGAACACATTCTTCTTAAGTATCACTTAACATGCGTGAATGAACTCACTTTTTTGTAACTCAGGTTAATTTTTCCATCCTTTTCCCCCAGACAAAACAAACTGGAGGAAGCACTGTTATTCTCTGGACAATTCACAGATGCCCTGCAGGCCCTCATTGATTGGCTGTATAGAGTTGAACCCCAGCTGGCAGAAGACCAACCTGTCCATGGGGACATTGATTTGGTGATGAATCTGATCGATAATCACAAGGTATTGTTATCTGGGACATTTTATTTTATCATGTTTGATTATTTGGAGAAGAGAGGGATATATAACCACTTAAATTAGCCCTTTAAAATCAGGATACTATCGTACTGTCTTTATTGTTAAAATACATGTGTGTTTTAGCAGAATCAGGAAACCAAGTTTAAAAACAATAGGAGAAAATTATTTTAGTTTTCCGTGAGAATCTTTTGTTTTTAGTGACCAGGTCTAAAACCTTTTTATAATTAAAATAGTGATTTCATCCTTTGGTGCTTTAAATCATGTTTCAAGGATGTTGTACTATCTTTAGTTACTCTTTTAAACAGTTATGTAATATGATTTAGGCATGCATTCAGTGACCTGGAACACGATCATTGTGTAAGAGAATAGATTTGTGACATGATTCATGGGGGTCGCGATTAGATGCTCCTCTCTTTTGGAAACTATTTTAACCTTGTCCCTTACACTGTAGCAATTTCTGAGTCAACAGAGAGTTCTTATGAGGGATTATACATTGCAAAGAAAATTGGTTTCTTTGCAATCTGCTTATGCACATTATGCAAATCAAAGATACATTTGAATTGTCCAGTTGATGCTAAACTTTTTAAAAAATTATTTATTTGTGTGTGTGTGTGTGTGTGTGTGTGTGTGTGTGT
>NDGN011551356.1:10616-30999 GCA_002564285.1 Tympanoctomys barrerae | reverse complement strand
CTGTGCTTTGCCAAGCTTGTTCCAAGTAGATGCTTTAGACCACTGAGCCATCTCTCCAGCCCCATGTATCTTCATGTTTCAATGTGGCTGGAAGCCCTTCTCAGAGCCAAACAGAGGTTGGCACTATGCTCTTGATATTTTGGAAACAACTGACACAGTATGAATAGAAAAATTTATACATGTTAATATAGAATCAAGACACAATGCTCTGAGGCAGAAAAATCAGAACTACACGCTGAAGTGACCATGCTGTCAGTATTCTTCTGAGAAAGACTGCTTCTAATAGACTAACCTTATGACACCATAGTTTTTCCACAATACTAAATGCAAATTTTGTTTTTTGTCTCAACTTGCTAGAATAATAAATTTTCATTTTTTGAAAGATTGAAACTTAAGGATTTATTTTGGAGCCTTTCTTTTGTATATTTTTTTGTTCAATTTTTATTTTTTTATGAGGGCATGATTGTAGTATGCAGTGATCATAGTTTTAACCACAAAGGCATTGTGTTTGTTGGAGACTTTAAATTGTTTTATTTTTATTTTTATTTTATTTTTTGTATGTTACAGAAGAGTTTACAAAATATTCAGGGTCTTACTATTAGATTGGACTCACAATGATACTCTTATTTACTGCCTCCCAAGAGCTGGGTTTTTTTAAAAACAGTACATTAGTAATAGTAATTATTAAAGTACTAGTTGTTACATTTGGCTTTAAACTTCAATGATGTTAGGATTTATATTGATAAAAAGCAACTTTTAGAGATACTGACATATGTCTACTGGAGAGTCACTTTTAAAAAACTCATTAAAAACTTTACTACCCTGGGTAATTTTATTCTTGAATTGAATGAATTTGAATACATAGCATATTCTGGCAGATATTCCTTAAAAATCTTGTGTAAATATGAAAGCTTGATTTTGTAACTATTTTTTTTGCAATCTTAGTAAATTTGAGTTTTATTCAACATTTAAATGTTACATGTTTTCCTGAGTGATTGAAAGAAAACAATTCTGAGCTCAGGAAACTCACATGCTAATGATCTACGAATGTGCAGGGCGTGATGGCAGTCCAGAGGGTAGCGACCTCATCCCTCCTGAGAACAGAGAGTGAAAATACTTCTGGGACTAAGTATGGTTGAGCCACACAGGCAGAGAGGAGAGTTCCATCACAGACGGGTTGGAAACATGATGGCAGTGGTGGGAACTGAACACATTTCCAGTCAACTCCAGTCCAAGTACACAGAGCTTAGGTTAGAGAAGTAGGCTGGGTACATGAGGGAGATTCCATCATTTATTGATAGACTTTATTTTGTAGAACAGATTTAAGAAACAAATTAAGAGATTTCCTGTCTGCCCCTGACCCTGTACATTCAAAGCCTTTCTCAATAACAATATCCTCCATTAGTGTGGTACTTTCATTGTAATTGATAAACTATCATAGGTATATCCTTTTACCCAAAGTTCATTGTTTCTACTCATGTTTATTCTTGGTGCTTGGGTTGATTATTTTTCTCTCATTGCTGAGACAAAACATCTGGTACCCAAGGTTAAAGGAGGAAAAGTTTATTTAGCTCACAGCTGTGGAGATTTCAATCTATAATCAGCTGGTTCCAAGGCAGAGTGGCGTGGAAGAGGGGCAACAGTTCGTGATGGCTGAAGACAGAAAAATCAACAAGAACCAAAAGGGAAAGATTGAGTAGCCTACTTTCCTCTCTTAGACTACAGGGTCCTTACTCCAAGGTAGGCTTAGCACTCACACCTTTAATCCCAGCATTAGACCATGACTCCACCACAAACTTTAATTACCCATTTCATGAAGATTTAAGGGTACATCTGGAGACAAATGATAGGTGTTGAATATTCCATGTATCTAGAAAAATGTGTATGTATACATCACAATTATAGTATTATAAAGAAGAGTTTACTAGCTTAAAAATTCTCTGTTTCTTTTATTCATCTTTCCCTCAACCACTGCCAAGCATTGATTGTTTTAGTGTCTCCATATTTGTCTTTTCTAGAATATTATGTATTTGGAATCACACAGTATGTAGCCTTTTGATGTTGGCTTTTTTTATTTAGTGATGTGCATGATGTGTCTCCCGTTTCTTTCCATGACATCATATCTCAGTTTTAGTGCCTAATACTATTCCATCATCTAGATCTATCACAGATTATCCATTTACTTAATAAAAGTAAATGGATCTTTGGTTTCTTCCAAGTTTGAGAATTATGAATAAGTTACTCTAAATATCTATGTTCAGACTTTCTTGCATAAACATGTATTCTCATCTTAATTGGAATACCTGAATATAGTTAAAGGATCAAATCGTGAGAATTTTTTAAATTTTGTAAGAAGCCACCATTGAGATGTCTTTTCTATTCCTAAATGAATACTGGCTATACTCCTTCCAATCTTCACCAGCATATGGTGTTGTTAATGTTTCTCGTTTGAGCTGCTCTAGTAGGCACATGGGGTATGCAGTGCCTTAATTTGCAACCCTATGATACACATCGTGTTGGCTGATGTTCATTATCGTATTTACCATCTGTGTATCTATTTTTAGTGGGATATCTATCGAGCTACCGACCCATTTTAATCAACTTGTTCATTTTCTTACTATGGAGTTTTAAGATTCCTTTTGCCTTTTGGATAGTAGTCTTTCATCAGATAAAGTCTCTTGTAAATGTTTTCTTCTGTTTTGTGGTTTATCTTCTAATTTTCATGATAGATGTTGAGAAACATAAGCTTTACATTATTCTAGTAGTCATCAATGTATGCATTTGTATTTCCATAGTTTGCAAACACATATTCTTATGAGAAAATATTGTAGGAATTATTTAACCATTATGAAAAACTAAAGGGTATAAAAATGAAGAAATAGGTAGTAGTTTAAAATGACTACTTTAGTTGGGATTCTTAGTCATAAACTGCAGAATCTACCTTGGTGTATTTTAGGAAGTAGATATTTTAGAAGACTTTAAATCTCAGGGATAAAGGAGAAGTCAAAGTCTTTGTAGGATGTGAGAAAAGCATATCCTCAGGTTTTGCCACCTTCCATGATCACCTATGACACTTAGAATGGGAAATGGGGTGCCTGCCATTGCTCAAAGGAAAGAAGTAAGTGAATCTGTGGGCTGATAGATGAACTTGCATGATTCTGCCACGTTACATTGGTGTCTACTCTGTGACTCCATCAATGCAATTGTAGATAGGCTCTGTGTTGGGTGACTTGTCTGCCAGTGAGGGACTCTTGGAATGGAAAGTTTGTGCTATACTTTAGAGTCATATAGCTCATTATGTGAGAAATTATCTAAACAAGATTTATGGGTGGCATGCAATAGTTTTAGGCAGCCATGAGTCATAGATATTTGTTATAGTACAAAATACCCTTTTACTCACATTCAAAATATAGTTATTATCGATAATACTTTGATTTATAAATGTCTACTAGGTATGATATTTTATACTGTTGGTAGATAAAATCTTCAACAAAATATACATCTAAGAAGAAATATTCATTAATGACTGCTATAAATTCAGTTTTTATTACTTTTAAATTTAGCTTCTTTGTGATTGGAATATACCTTTGCTATTTTCCATGTACTTAATGATACAGTCCATAAAATTCTTTCAGCTTATCACTCTCTGTGGTTTGTTTATGCTTTCATTTTGAATGCTTTCTTCATTCTGGGGTTTTAGGGGAGGTTCTTATCCAACATGGCCATTGTATGACATTTAGTTTTGTCATATGCAATATCTATACTTAGTGCTGAAAAAATGTATTTAAAGGACAACAAATAAGTGGTGTTTATCACGGTAGCTTGAGATGAGAACCTGTAGCCCAGTCAGCAGATGAGAAGGCTGTGGCCCTCCTTTGTGTACAGTAGAATTCCAATTCCCCTCCAAATTAGAGTATTTACTCTTCATTATTTCTACATAATTTAACATGCCGCCTAAATAGAGATGTACATGTCAGCCTGTACATACATATTACTATAGCCCATTTAATTTATTCATGTTTAGATCAAAATAAAAAATGTATAAATTTCATTTATTTTATACTTCAAATGGATTTATTGAGGGAAATGCATTTAGTTTAGGACACCGTTACTGGGACGAGAGTTTTGAAAGAGTGTAAGAGGGCACTGTCATGTCCCAACATGAATTCTTGATCACTGGCCCAGACTTAGCCAGTGAAGCTGTAGTGGCAAAGACTGTGAGGAGCGGACAGCAGCCATTACATATTACTCTGAATTACCAGAAATGGCAGGAGAGGTGACATATTTGAATGACTTTCAATATTTAAGACTTAGTGAATGAGTGGAAATAGTCACAAGGTAGGAAAAAGAATGAAGAATGACTGTCTGGTTCCCAACTACAGCATGGGTTTTTTATTTCTTTGAAAAAGAATGAATTCTTATCTGCTTTATGACCCATGATTGTTTTTCCAGGGAAAACAAAATATTCAGTGTGTTATTCTTTCCTGATAACATGAAATATCTGTCTCATTGTTTTCATTCATCCCACAAATATTGCCCTAGATGTGAGATCTGCCTTAGACACTGGTTCTTTCTCGGTAGTAGATAATGTCATTTTCAGATACCATTTCCCAAAAGGGAAAGAGTAATTTCTCATTGTAAGATTTTTTTTTTGAGTTGTTTGACTTTCTAATAGATAAGAGCTGAATGGTAATGGCAGGGCTGTGCACTGCAGGCTTGTGCTTGGCTCATGGCTCCGATATCTTGCCTTTAGCTGGGATGACAGCAGTTCTGTGAGCAGTGGACTCAGTGACACCCTCGATAACATCAGCACTGATGACCTGAACACCACATCTTCAGTCAGCTCTTACTCCAACATCACCGTCCCCTCCAGGAAGAGCACTCAGGTGACAATGGCCCTCTTTTTGTTTCTACTGCTTCTGCTGGTTTCTTAGCCCAAATTAATCTGAATTGGCTTAAATTGTAGCATAGCTCCATAATCCCTCAAGTGTGTAAGGCTGCCTTGTGACATGGTCTGACTTTGTCACCCTGGGCCTGGAAGAATTTCATTTTAGTCTTAACTCATGTTGTAACACTCACGAGCTGTAATTGTACATGTCAGCCTGTTTTGATCAAAGATATATCATATATATATCCAACTATTTACAGTATGATTCACAGAGACCAATGTTGGCCTATATCTTCTAGTATTGATATATTTGCTTTAAATATATAAAAATTATTTTGAGAGCTTTGCATTATTGATTGATTTTGTATTGATTTCTGAAAAAATAAACCAGCTCTATATGAATTGTTAAATCAAGAATGTGCAATAAATAATTAAGTTTATCTTGTTATAGTGTTGGTTACTTTTTGTTTGTTCACAACAAGGTCACGCTATGTAACACAGGCTGTTCTTAAACTCACTTCCGGAGCCCAGGCTGACTTTGGGAAATTCTCCTGTTTCTGCCTCCCAAGTGCTAGGATTGCTGTCATGCACCCCCCCCCCACCCAGCCAGCTACATCATTACTTTGAACATAGAAAATTTCATTCTCTCCAGAGTGTTTCATTAAAGAATTCTGCACATATTTATCCTGACATTCCTTAATATGCACAAGTGAGAGAATTATGTGGCTGAAATTAATGAGACCTAAATGAAGACATTGATTGTCTGAAGAATTATTTTGAAGCATAAATCAGTCCCTCTTTTTTAAATCTTAAATCATTTGTCTGAAAGTGTATTGCAGTATGAAACTCACACGTCACAATTTTCCTGTATAACGCTTTTTCTGAACCATTTTTCTTTGTAGCCAAAGACAGATTCAGAGAAACGTTCAACAGCAGAAGAGACCTGGGAAGGTCCCGAGGAGCTGAAAAAAACAGAAGAGGATTTTGACAGCCATGGTGATGGTGGCAGCAAGTGGAAGAGTGGCTCCTCCGCCGGTGTCCCCGAGGAGTCAGAGAAGGCCGGGCAGAAAGCCTCCCTGGCTGTTTCGCAGACAGGCTCCTGGCGGAGAGGCGTGTCTGCCCAGGGCAGCACTCCAGCCAGACAGAAAGCAGGAACCGGTGCGCTCAAGACCCCTGGTAGGCCTGTCGCTCGACACCCGCCTCACCAAGTCCTTTCAGGCTAGCGTTTCCATTCAAGATTTGTTTTCACTTCTAAGAGTTCTATTCATTCATTCATTCATTCATTCATTCATTCATTCATTTTTAAAATTAGGTTCTTCTCCATGGAGTTAAGTAGTTCTTTAAATCTAAATTTCACACACTTTATCATGTTAGTTCACATAAGTACAACAGTGTAGACATTCTTTAGAGAGCACCCTGAACATTCAGGCTTCCTATATGTCCTACGTTGTGGTCATTTCTGGTCTTGTGAGAGTAAAACAGGGCTACTAACCAAGCAACGCAAGCCTTCATTTGTTCCGACATTTGTGAAAGCTTGCAATCTTTATGTTCCTTGTGCTACTGAGTTTCACCACAAACTCTGGGTAAAAAAAAGCATTCAGTCACACTGACAAGGGGTGAGACTGTTGTTCATTAGACGATTCCCGCAAATAAAAATACTACTATCCAAAGTACAGAGATTATGAATTGTTTCTAATGTAATCATCTTATACGTATTTAAGTAGCAAAATTATGTATTTTATATCCTTGATCTCTTATTATATTTCCTCTGACGCCCAAATTTTTGTAACTACCCACTCAATCATCTTCCTACTCTGGGATATGTGCCCAGTTAGATTCAAAGCAACTGATGTAGAAATTTAAGTCACCTAAAGATGGATTCACGTTTTATACCTTGTTTAGGAGGTGATATTCTGATATGAAAATATGCAGGCACAGATGTTTGTGTATTTATCATTAATTAGGGAAAACAGATGACGCCAAAGCTTCAGAGAAAGGGAAAACTCCCCTGAAAGGATCATCTCTACAAAGATCTCCTTCAGATGCTGGAAAAAGCAGTGGGGATGAGGGGAAAAAGCCCCCATCAGGCATTGGAAGGTCGACTGCCACCAGCTCTTTCGGATTTAAGAAGCCGAGCGGAGTTGGGTCATCTACAATGATCACTAGCAGTGGAGCAACCATCACGAGTGGCTCAGCAACTCTGGGCAAAATCCCCAAATCTGCTGCCATTGGTGGGAAGTCCAACGCAGGGAGAAAAACCAGTCTAGATGGGTCCCAGAACCAGGATGATGTTGTACTGCACGTGAGCTCAAAGACGACCCTGCAGTACCGCAGCTTGCCCCGCCCATCGAAGTCCAGCGCTAGTGGCATTCCCGGGCGAGGTGGCCACAGGTCCAGCACCAGCAGCATTGACTCCAATGTCAGCAGCAAGTCGGCTGGTGCCACTACCTCCAAGCTGAGAGAACCGACAAAGATTGGGTCGGGGCGCTCCAGTCCTGTCACCGTGAACCAAACAGACAAAGAGAAGGAAAAAGTAGCAGTCTCTGACTCCGAGAGTGTTTCTTTATCAGGTTCCCCCAAGTCCAGCCCCACCTCTGCCAGTGCCTGTGGTACCCAAGGCCTGAGACAGCCAGGCTCCAAGTATCCAGATATCGCCTCACCTACATTCCGAAGGTAAGGACATGTAAAATGATGCTGGGAAACTATAAAAGTATGTGTATGTTACATCTTTCGGGTACATGTAAATGAATATCTTACTCTAAACATCCGTAAACTAAGTTAAATGTATTTTAAAATGTGTTAAAATACAGAGTGTTCTAAGATCAGATAAATATCTAGCTCAAACATTGGTGCTCATTTTGAGAAATGGTGAGACTTTAAGGTTTCACTGTCATTATAATATTAACAGAAAAACAGCATATGTGAGAAATCTAAAATCACATGGCAGTACCCACAGGTAGTGATTAAACAAAGTGGTTGCTTCTAAAATTTCAATAGGCTTCTGTTCCTCATTCCCATAATTGATGAACAATGCAAAGTCTTTATGACTGTTGACACTTGTCTCTAGTAATACTTATCTCTCTGGCTCTTAGTGCATTGATGTTCGTGAATATGGTTGAGGCTGTGCTCCTTTAGGTGGGTTAAATTGGCCAGATTTATTATATCATCTCATGACATGTGAAAGAAGAGCAGGTTATGATCTGATTGACAGAATTTGAAATCTCCTGGATGGCTAAAGCATGATAAGAGTTAGATTTTGTAGCTCTCCGTGGGCTTCTTTGCCAAGACTTGCATCTGGTAAGCAACCGGATTGGCTTCTATACTAGGTTTATCTTTAGTAGTCAAACATACGAAGCCAAAGACTTTGAACAGATAGCTAAACATTTCTGAGTCTGTTTTTTCCTCTGTGATGTGATAGCGCATGGCTTATACCTCAAGACCTATTCAACATTTAATGTTTAGTTTTATTCTGCTGACTATGGCAAGAACTATGGTATCTTGGAAATTAAGTGTCTTAAAACATTCTCTCCTAGAGCCAAACAATGTTATATATTGTTATTTGAAAATATAGAGCTTTTATGCCTCAGTACAAATGTTAATCCTGAAAAAGTATTTGAAACATTGATTGTCATTGTGAAGGATAAATTAGGTATTTCAGTGAGTGTAAATATTTCTGTTGTGTAAGTAAAAGCCAATAGTGCCCTCCTGTGGCCCATTACCTATGAAACAATTTCTCATATTCGTCAAAATATTTCACTGTAGGAAATATGGATGTCATTGCAATTGAATTAGTAATCATGCCATTGCTTCATATCACTATTTCCATATTTACATGAATTTGATTGTATCATCTACTTCATTTACAAAACTAAAATGTTTTCTGAACTAAACTCCAATATCTGACTTAGCACCTGCTATATTTCAAGCCACTCTTTTCAATATGCATTTGAATAGCACTGGCAACTGATGTAAAGCCCTCTGTCCCTTCCCGGGAAAATGTGGACAAACGCCCACGTTGCCAACGTTTCCAACCAGCTTCCCAGCAGTCTCACCGGCCACCCAGTGGTCAACATGACTTCCTTAACCTTGCCTTAAGCACTTTTTTTTTCTTCAAGATTTTTAATCAACAGTTAAGAAAGGAAAAAAGACAAAGAGAAAATTACACTTCAGTTTTCTACATCGAATGCGCAGAAGTTGTTTCATTCTAATGGTTCTGTAAATAGGTGACCACAAGAATGGTCCTAAGATATGAATAAAATATTCGTATAAGCGCTTCAATTGTGAAATTTAGGGACTGTCATGTTTGAACTTGTCCTCTTCTCCCCACCCCTGGGTAGCAACACAGGACCAATTTACCCTTGATACTAGACGGTCCAAGCTTATGCATTCATTAACAGAGACAGGAAGTGCGTGGTGGCTCAGTGCGCCAGTGCACCCTTGACTCTGCTGACCCTTACTCTGAGTATTACATGTGGATATCAGTTTCGTGGAACAACTGAAGTTGTTATTTGTTTTTCTTTTAGGTTGTTTGGTGCCAAGGCAGGGGGCAAATCTGCCTCTGCACCTAGTACTGAGGGGGTGAAATCCTCCTCAGTAGTGCCCAGCCCTAGTACCACATTAGCGCGGCAAGGCAGTCTGGAGTCACCGTCGTCGGGGACGGGCAGCATGGGCAGTGCTGGTGGGCTGAGTGGCGGCAGCAGCCCTCTCTTCAATAAACCCTCAGACCTAACGACAGATGTTATAAGCTTAAGTCACTCTTTGGCCTCCAGCCCAGCATCAGTTCACTCTTTCACATCAGGTGGTCTGGTGTGGGCTGCCAATCTGAGCAGTTCCTCTGCCGGCAGCAAGGACACTCCGAGCT
Organism: Tympanoctomys barrerae; assembly: GCA_002564285.1. Lineage (NCBI taxonomy): Eukaryota > Metazoa > Chordata > Mammalia > Rodentia > Octodontidae > Tympanoctomys > Tympanoctomys barrerae. The sequence goes on along the minus strand of NDGN011551356.1, from coordinate 21,250 downwards.
ACCAGTCCATGACTAGCCTCCATACGAGCTCGGAGTCCATTGACCTGCCCCTCAGCCATCACGGCTCCTTGTCTGGACTGACCACAGGTGCTCACGAGGTGCAGAGCCTGCTCATGAGAACGGGTAGTGTGAGATCTACTCTCTCAGAAAGGTGAGCTTCCCTGCAGGCATCCATGGAGTCCTCACCCCTCCTTCCCTGCACTCTGCCTTGCCCCTGCCCCTCCCCCATTAGAGTCCCTTGATTTCAGTGTGAGAGCCAACGTGCACAGCAACAAAAGACTGAAAGGAAATGCGATGACGAAACTGGGCTTGGTGCTTACTCTATTAACAAGTTTGCAGAAGACTAGAACTGTGGGAGACAGGATGACTGGATTACTTGCATTCATTGCCAGCAGGCAATTTGAATAATTAAATCATGTATTTATATATGACTTAGTATATCAAATGCTGTCTTCTCAGGTCATCTTAATGATTTGGCTTGAATACTAGGCTGACACCAGCTCCTTATCATAATTTGATCCTTTTCTGAAAAAAAAATATTTAAATGCATTCTACCATTGTACTTTGACTGCTGTGTTAAATGTGCTTTATTTGCACTTCTAGAAAAATAACAGATGAATCACCGTGGGAGGGGGATCTTTATTGAGGTGGGAAAAATCAGTTTTCAGCCACGCATTCTTAGAGAAAATTTTATTCCGGTGTCATTTTAATAGGTGTCTTAAAAACTGATCTTATAAAAGAATAACCATTGATTTTACCATTTCTTAAACCTAAAATAGAGAATGTAATGTACAATTCTTACCTAATATATGTACTTATGGGGCAATATCACTGTCATATAGGATGAATCTAGATTCATGTCCCCCTCCAAAAATCCTTTCTTACATAACTGAGAACAGAACCTAACTCCAGGAAAATGTCTTCAAGCTGCCACCTTTTTACTGAAAATTTTAATATTTTTCTTGGCATGCATAAAGCTTTCATGAGTGATCTTGGCCACACGTCTTGATTGTGTTATTCAAGAAAAGCATTGCTAGTTCCCAAAAATGGTGACAGCTTCCTGTAAACCTTTCTCTGATGTGGAGGCTGCAGTATCTCCTATCTTCAAGATTTCCAGCCTTCCTCCTCAAATATTTCTTTTAAAATATCAATTAAGCCCTTACCTACATAGGCTTACAGTACATCTACTGGCCTTGAACCCAGGGGCTCCCACTGCTCTCTCCCCATTTTCTAGTATGTATTTTCTCTAACAAGGCTGGGCCTAGACAAATATGCCAAACACCTGGGTGATAGAAAGTGCAGTGCATCCATCTTCTTTTTACATTTGCTGTTAGAGATAACATGTATAAAGCCAGCAACTGAATTTTTTAATCAAAAATATTACACTTCCTAGAGCCCATGAGATTCTAATTTCAGCACTTTGAAGGTATATGCGCATTTTCATCCGTCACATACAAAATAAATTACGTTGAACCTATATTAACAATTTTAATAACTGAGCCTTTATTGTATATTCAGATGTGAAGAATCCAAGTAGCAAGTTGGAAATCAAATCAGGCATGCTAAAAGCAGTATCATTCACTTGCCAGAACTAACCTCCAAAATAGTTGGGTTTTTGTTTTTTTTCAAATCATAAAGATGACTGCAACACGATGTCCCTATAATCATCAAGCAGTGCTTCAGCCTTCAGATATAAGGGCTCCAAAATAGTCAGGCATCCAGTTATAACCAAGTAATGCCTAGATCAAAACTAAATGTTAAGACTGATGAGTTTCATATCTGTAATTGAAATGTGGCTTTAACATTTTATTCTGATCTATATCTTAGCTGAAGCCTATATAAATTTCTACTATGCAAATATGCTAATAAATACACACTGTTTCTAATCAAATCTATTTTTTAAACAGTTGTTCCATCTTGGAAATAGCCCAATTTTACAATTGAGGACAACTTCATGTTATCTTAATTAAATACAGACTTTTTCTAAAATACACTTTAATTTTTTCTTGTAAAATTTTTTTCACTTTGATTTTTAATATGTAGTATTATTAAAATTAAGCAGTATAAAGTAAATGTGCATAGATATAATGTCAAATAAAACTACTAATTCATACCTCACAGCAGTATATTGGATTGAAATAACTTTTGATTTAAAAAATTGTACATTTTCATTTTTTAGGCACAAGAATGCAAGCAACAGCAGCTTGTTTTCAAACTTTAAAGCAGATTAAGGAAGTTTATGACCCTTTTAAAAATTTATATGTATAGAAATTGATGATCCTGCCTTAATTAAGTTTACTTTGCAGAATAAAGGGAATGATACTGAAATTAATGAGTCATATTTGAAAAGTATGCTAAAGTGTAATTATTTAAAACAAAGTAGGGCCTGCCAAATAGCTCAGCAGATTAAAGCACCTGCAAACAGGTGCAGGGGCAGGGGATTCAATCCCCGTGCCGGCCCCGCCCCTGGGGCACACTGAGACTGCAATTGAGACTGGGCATGGTGGCACGTGCCTGTAATCCCAACACTTGGGAGGCTATAAACAGAAGAATTACTACAAGTCCAACCTAGTAGTGAGACCCTGAACACCCTGTAGACCCTTCCCTAAAATACAATAATAATAATAACAAATTAAGAAGAAATACTCATGGAAATAAAGATATATGTAAATTCATGCCTTCCTTTAGAATACTTTAATATTTATAGCATTGCGTTATAAAAATCAGTGGATTTTCTTTCATGCAGATTTTGAATTTTACTTATTAAAAATAAATGATGAAATAATATTTTTTTTACAATTTTTTCTCTACAACTGCCTTAAGTCATTAGTGGTCCTTCAGCCATAATTAGTCCACATATATTTTGCTTACTTTTTGTTTTTGTGATATAACCAAAACTTTAAAACAATAACCAGTTGTGCATATCTCTGGTTTTCATTAAATATCAAATGTGACAGATGTGTTTTTATCTATTTAGGCAAATAGGGCCTTGATAGAGTCACTCATTGATAGTACCCCAGGCCCTTGCTAGCATATGAACAGCAATCCATGAATGTTTTCAGAAAGTTCTATATAATAAAATTATTAATATCCAGATTCATCCAACTCTACATAAATCTTTAAGTTATATTTTCATTTAAAGGTATTTTTTTCTGTTTTTTTTTTCAAATTACTCAGTGACATTTAAACTGTATCTTGTAGCCTTTTATACAACAGGATAGTTGGTAAAATAATACCTACTTTGAAACTTTTTTGCAAGGTTAATTTTAATTTCTATACAAAAAAGGTCATCTTTAAAGTGTCTCATGATCACATGAATATTTCAGCATAATGTAGTTTGTGTTTGGAAAAAACTAATCACATTTTTCCAATGTGTTTCTTTTTTATTGGCTTGGTTATTTACACTATTGAATTATTATGGACAAAGTAGAGTGGATGCTGGAAAAGGCGTTATTTAATATGGTAATTAAGTGTGCATTCTCGTGAAGCTGCACAAAGCCTTTGGCTGCTGTCCACTGTGTGCTAACCGGTGGAGTAGGTAGAGAAGAAAACATTTTAGCTTTGAGCTTGAGTGGTTAAGCTTTCGGTGTGTTCGCATCCATGTTATATCATTCACATCGTTCACATCCTCTGTATTTAATTTCAATCGTTTGAGATTCTAAAGAAAAAGAGCAAAAATTTGACACATTTAAATTAATTTTATTCTTTGTGTAGCCACATGTCAATAATTGTAACAGAATGTAGGCTTGTCCCATTTGCTCATGTATACCCTCTTTTCCTCTCTTGTAGAGAGGCCATTTCTCACTCAATCTAAATATATCTTTAGTTCCATCTTAAGAACAACTGACAGTTCTTTAAAATAGATATGGTAAAAGTCTATATTCCTTTCAATACCTGATTGATAATTTCTTAAAAAAATGATATATTTGAATTTCATTAAGTTGTTTAGATAAATTAGTGACACTAGAATTATCATTTTAAGAAAATTCTCATTACATATTACATTTCTTCTTTTAGTGGGAAATAAATCAAACTTTTGATTTAAACTAATTTGAAGACAAAAGATAGATGCTAAATGGTGCTCCTCATCCTCTCTGATCATCAGAAGTTGTCACTTTAACTTAGAGCAGATCTGTCATTGCCACCACTGTGATGCTTGTGAATATGAAGTTAAAGTAAGTCTAGTCAGTCGCACAGGCAAAGGAGAACTCCATCGCATAAGGTCAAAACAATCCAGAGACAATTCGGCTAACTGGATTTAATCTGTTTTTCAGTAATCCCATTAGGAAAGTATCAACAAATACTACTAGCTTAGCAAGAAGCTCAATGTATGTTGCAATGATGAATGTATGTTGCAATGATGAAATCATACTCGGGTGGCATTTTCCAATGAGTTAAGCATTTTATGTGTGTGTGACCAAAAGCTATTGTGTGTAGTTCACAGGAGCATTTTTGTTGGATATATACTTTGAAAGTTTTGTTTACATTATGTCCTTAGGGATTTTCTTTGTTTTAACAGCATGCAGCTTGACAGAAATACACTCCCCAAAAAGGGACTAAGGTATATATTTCTCTCAGCACAATTGCTGCTTTTTTTTTCTGTTGTTATGTAAACTTTGTGTGCTTGTCTCTCTTCTTTCTTTGTTTGTAACGTAGCACCTGGCATTGTGGATGAACCCACTAAATCTGAATGCTTTCTCTGGCCTGAGGAGTTAGTGAGGTGGCCTGTAGGAAGAGATAGCAGTAGAAATCCAGAGGTGACTCCAATTAAATTAAGTCCAGTATGAATATTACTATTTTGAAGAAGTGTGACTTTTTTAAAGCCTTATCACAGGCCTTGCTTGGAAAAGGAGCACCAACCTGAACTAATTTCTCCAAATTAGAATAACATTATTTCCCTAACTTTTGTACCTTGGAGACATATGCTTGTGAAACTTCAAAACCCATGTAGTCTACAGATGTAACTAGTAATGATCAAAATTGGGAAAATGCTCTAATTTGAAACAAAGGAAACATTTTTTCATCATAACAGGGCAGTACTATAAGGAAGGTATGATTATAGAATCCTTTTGCTAAAAAATACAGAGACTCATTGTTTATTTTTCAGCTGTGCCAGTATCATTTGAATGTAAATCTGAATAAATCTAATAATATTTAAATAACCTCAAAAATTCTCAGCTCAGAATAAAAAATAAAGTGGAAATTTAATTCATGGTCATATTGTACCATTTTTTCTGAGGGGGATATATAGAAGAAATTGCTAATGATACAGAAAAAATGTTATAGTGAGTACTATAAACATAATAAACTGCCCAGTCTTTGGGAATAAGAATTTAATTACTCTGAAGAAACAGGGAGTACTGATCAGAGTAGGACTTTACACATTATCCTTTCTCTGTTGAATTTGCTAGCAAGAACAAACAGTTGACAAATACTGTTTCCAAATTTGATCTAGAAAATTATTTAAATAATTTCAATAAAATAGCACATTTCCTCTACTTCTTTAAAGCTACAGATATTATATCAAATGACGTTTTAACAAAGCAGTGATTTTCCTTCGAAAAAAGCAACCCACCTGCCCTCCATGAGTGTCCCATAACCTATGCCTCTCTGTGACCATCCCTCCTCTCCTTTGGTTTTTGTCCTCCACTGTCTGCCGTTTTGGTCTGTGCTTTCACCCACATCACGCCCGTTCAAGCCTTGTACTTCTGGGTCCTTCTTGCCTAACTTGGATGTCTGCTCATTACTTATGATTTTCAGTTTCTTATCTCACAGAAGCATAATTTTCCTCACAAATGCCTCTTTTCCTGTGGGATTCAAACAGATGGTGTCAAATCATCTGGAAGAACTGAGCAATTCTAATTAGATTCAATCTGTTTGCGATTGTTGTTCAGTCTGAAGTAGTGAGTGCGCTCCTCTCAGTTGTTTTCCTGTCCTGGCATTGCCTTGCCCTTGTGGATGTGCTCAAGTATCTTAGCTGTGCTGTTTTGCAGATACACCCCGTCATCTCGGCAGGCCAATCAAGAAGAGGGCAAAGAGTGGCTGCGTTCTCACTCTACCGGAGGCCTGCAGGATACCGGCAGCCAGTCGCCTCTGGTCTCCCCCTCTGCCATGTCATCTTCTACTACAGGAAAATACCACTTTTCCAACTTGGGTAAAATATTCTACAGTGTAGATTGTGTTTTGTTCATTTCATACCCACTACCATGGGAACTCTGTTATTGCCCCGTAAAAATTATTTACATTGTGGTTTATAGTTCAGAATAATTTATGAACATTATGTTGTTAATTATTTACAGGAAATACTGAACACACACAGTCTTCATTGTTGTAGACTCATTCATGAGATGCAGAAACTTATCTGAATTTTAAAAAAATCTCTCCATTAGTAAGGGGCAGAGGCAGGAGTCCATCCCAGAAGATCTGAGTTAAAGCCTAGCAAACTATGCACTGTATCTTAGGAACCTCTTTAAAACCAGTAAAGCATTTCCTTATTTTTTAAACTGTTGAAACTTTTTGAAGCCAAATTAATAATCATTTTGTAGATAGACAAGACAGAAAAATTATTAGAGACAAAAAGGACATGCAATGAAATGGCTGGGAGATTGCTTCCTTACAATTATTAAAATTAAACTTTCTTTAAATAAATGAGTTTCTATTTGAAAAATATTCCCTAAACATTTTTAGTTAAATACAATGAAAAAAATAAGTTGTTATGCTATCCATTGATTACTTTCTACTTAGCATCATTTTAGGAAGTAGAAAAACATTTGCATAAATGTCATAGAAAGCAGAGAAGAGTGACAAGACAATAAGTTTAAATATGCCAATTATAATTTAACAGATCTGTTGACTCGAAAAATAGATTATCCCTTAGCTTCTATAATATCACATATGAATTAGTGTCATTATGTTTTTTTCTCTTTTCACTTGAAAAAGTTCTTTATAATATTGACTACAAGATGGTCAATATTCTTCAATAATATAGACATTGCAACTTTCCACCACGTGGGGCTCATCCATATTTCTTTCTCTCATAACTCTTCCAAATCAGGCTTTTAGCAATTAAAAGCAATTATTTTGGTCATGGTTTTATATGAGCTAATTAATTCTTATCACTTGCAAGTTTTCATTGCTTAATCCACACAGTGATGAGGCTTCTTCATACTATAAATTCCAAAGGAGGCATAGATCATATTTACTTTAAGTCATAGCTACATAGCACAGCAAATAATTTTGTTTTTAACTTCAAAAAAACCAATTGAAATGTTTTTGTAAAGCTCTGGGAACATAAAACAAAATCTAATTTCATGAACTATTTGAAGCAAACCCAATCATCTTACTTCTATAAATTTGCTAAATTTTATATCACCTATAAACTTATATCCAAACTGCATATCACCTATAACTGTTTTCATTAATTGACATTTGAGTAGTTGACTCATTATGCCATTTTCCTACTCTTATTCTGTTCAAATCCTTCTTTTCAATTGTCTTTCAAGAAAAACCTCAGCTTTTGTTATATCTGACCTTGTACAAGCCTAAGTTTTCTCGGTTTTCTCATGTAGTAAATATGTCTAGGTCATATTATGAAGAGGGACTTATAGTGTATGCACAAAAAATGAGCATTGAAAAATACAAAGGGAAGATCTGATAGACTCTGACAAATAATCATTTTATTGTAAAGTATGTTTTATACTCTATGACAAAAACATTCATCAGCTTTAGGTGATCTTTGCGCCTAATTTGGTATAACTCACAATTCAATAACTATACAATTTAATGTTAAAGACATTCTCAGCTTAGAAATAAAAAAATATATAAAGCTGAAATTTTAATTAAGGCCTCATTTACCAAGAAGGTCAACTATTTGCATAATTTCTTACAAGTTTGTGTTAAAGTTATATGAACTTCACGTAAGCTAGAACATTTTTACAAACACAATTTTAGAAATTGAGACAGCACATTGGAGAATACATTTGATTACCCATTTTTTTTAGTGTTCAAGCACAATTAATGCAAAATGTGAATTACACTTTTAAAGATAACAAACTGTTTCTGTAGAACTATTTCTGTAGAATACTGATCAGATGCACCCTATACTTTTCTTGCTATGGAACCAAGAGTCCCAAAGGTCAAGCTCCGCTTCCTAGGACAAGAATCTCCTGCCTCAGTCTACTGTGCATTCTACTGGAAGCCTCACAGCAGTGTCAGTTATTACGTGAAAGCATTACTGTTAACACTTTCCCAGGTCTACATAGCAGGCAGTAAACTCATAAAAAGCTCAAATCCTGTCAGCATCAACTACTCCAAAGCAAAATCGCAATACAATCAACAGGCTTCCTCAAAACACTTCAGACTTTGTCTTTATTGCCACTTTATTGACACCTCCGTCTATAATTTTCCAACTGAAATTCTTTCTCTTCTTGTAATTATCATTTGGTATGAATAAACAAGGTTACTTTTGAAAATGATAGCGATGATAACTATTATTGTTCTAAGTTTTAGGTCTAAATTCTGAACCATACAATTTATCCTCTATCTGCCCCTCATTTTTATGTTTTTACTAAGATTTTTCTCTTTAGACCTTTTCTTAACCTAAGTGCACATTCTATGTTCTTGCCCACAACTTGAAATCTTACCTCTCATATCAAAATTTCTCTTTCACTCTGACATCTTCTCAGTACTAAAACTCAAATCCTGTCAGCACAGAGCATATAGCCACTTCAAATCAAAGTCATCTGCTTAGCTGTGTTCTTCTCTTTACCTTATAATTTCACCTATAACTGTCCATCAACTGCTCCAAAGCAAAATCTCAACATAACCAACAGGCTTACTCAGAACTGCGCTGTCCTCCCATCATATTCTGCAGTAGATGAAACCTTGTATTTTTTTTTTTTTACAAAAAGGTAGCATATGTCACTTTGTAGGGTTAACACTAGCTAACACTTTTACTAAATAGTGAATTTTCAGGTATTTTCAGTAGATTCCAATCTGATCTTCCTGCCTGCATTGCCAGTCTCTAAACAGTTTTACCCATTACACTGTGTGGAAGGAGACCATAATATCCACACATGCACGTTCTCATCACTGACCAAAATTTTATAAGCAAATACACTCTCAGTATTCTGAGTTTTCTATGTGGTGTAATTTTACACAGAAAAGCTAGTCTGTAAACATGAAAATAAGTTTTAAAGGGCTTTGATTGAATTTTCCAACTACTTGAGCTTACATTTGTAATTATTGGCCAAGAAAGGGGCACTACTAAAATTTAATAAGAAATTAAGATTATTCTACTTTTATGTTTAAAAACATGTAAAATGTTATTATCTGAATTTGAATGAGGTATTCTTTGAACACCATTGTTACATTTCCTTTGAACATCCATTGTTTTCAGTTTGATCATTAATTTCTGAATGAGCAATGAAATATATTATGATTAGTAACATTCAAGAGTTATGGTATTCATGCTCTCTTTATCCTTTCTACCTATTAAAATGTGTAAAAATAAGTTTTTACACAAATTATTCTAATATGCACACATAACAATTGTTAGAAATTTAAGGACACTACTTGTAGGTTATTAATTGTGTGTTATTATGAACTACTGCTGAAGAAACAATATTTTATGGGTATTTCTTCACATGCTAGCTATATTAGAAACCATTCCCATTCAGGAAGTATATCAGAATATAACGTATGTAAACTAGGGCTTTGAGTGAAACTTCATTTTGTATTGGTCAAGTTTCTGCAGGGTCTCTCATTACCTGGTCAAACTAACTGTGATGGTCCATGAGTGACAGCAATTGCTTATACCCGTTTTTCCCATGGTCACAAGGATTATTGCATGAAAGTGTTAGCACTAACGCTTTCCCAGTTCTACACGGTAGATGGTCCTTTCCATACAGAATGATTATTAGACATCTTTGCATGAGAACAGTTTCTGTGCTTTTGTAGCCAAGCATCTTTTTACCCTGAGTATTCATTTATTTCCATATACATTGTTGAGCCATTCAGAATGCACCTTTTTCTTCTCTACCTAGGGAAGCATAAACTTCCACAGCTGAGACCCACGTCTGATCCAGTCATGTGCTTACTGTGCACATGTTTGTGATATTTCTGTTTTTTAAAAACTCATCAATGGCACAAACTATTTAAATCTAGAAATAACAGACTTCTAAAGTTTATTTTTGAAATAAATGAAATTTTTTTCTGAATTTTCAACTATTCTACTGAGTTATATAGGCAGATTCCACAAACCAAACTGATACTGCATTCTGAGAACAGCATTTTTCTTACTTAAAACAATATCCTACACTTGGTTTACATCTAGCTCTACTAGGAAAGGTAAGGGGGCGACTTGGAAGTGTTTAAAAGTTCAGTTTACATTTCTCCTCAAATCCTCACAAATAAGGTTATAATCTTAGTGTCAAAGTGGTTTTGCTGTGTGTAGTTCATGTAAGATGCGCTCGATAGATTTCTTTTCCTTAATAAATGGCCACATCTGTTTCTCTTCTATAGAGAAATTCTCATGTGTCTCCTAGATTTGAGGGGCTCATTAATTCTGCTTGCTTGTGTTCTTTCTTTCTTTCTTTCTTTCTTTCTTTCTTTCTTTCTTTCTTTCTTTCTTTCTT
>NDGN011551350.1:9501-31087 GCA_002564285.1 Tympanoctomys barrerae | reverse complement strand
AAAAAAAAAAAAAAAAAAAAAAAAAAAAGCAGTGCAGAATACGCTAGCAATTAGACTTAGTCCTGGGTTGTGCCTCTAGCTATTGAATCGGAGATTTGAGGAAACATTTTTCAGCATTGCAGAACTGCTATCCAGATGAGCAGAAGAGTTACTTATTCCACCTCTTGACAAGACAGCCAGGAATGTCTGCCAACGCTCATGCCGTGCTACATTGCAACCCCAAAGTAAAAAAAAAAAAAAAAAAAAAAAAAAAAAAAAAAAAAAAAAAAAAATCAGCCTTCAGCAAAAGGCAGTGGGACGTTTGCCAGGGATAAGTGTGCTTATGGAATTTAGGACAAGGAGTATTGTATGTTTGACTGTTGCTTGCAATAAAAATTTGAAAGCTGCCTCAGTGTTGCCACCACACTAAGAAACATAAATTTTTATTGGCAAATGAATGACCAAAATTCCTCTAGTTTTCATTTCTTATTGACATTCATGTATAGTAGAATATATACGGAGAGAGATCTGTATTTCTATTCACCTATCTGTATTTATCTATCTATGTATGTATCTATAGGATTTCATTAAAATAATTTTAATTCTGAGTGAAATAATTTGCCCTGGAAATGGTTTTCTTTCTAGAATTAGCCCAACACAAAACAAATTTCTCACTGCTGGGAAGACAGTGGTTTCAATGATTTTTCTTTTAACCACAGTTTCTCCTGGGCAGGCTAAACACTGTAAGGGACCGTCTATCTTTCCTGTTACCATTTCCAGTGTAACTAGAACGCAGGGACGACATAGAACTGGGGAGGACACAGTGACAGTTTAGCCTCCCTCCCTGACAGCCCTGTAAGGAGTGGCATTGGGGAGCAGCACCGACTTCCCGGAAGGGGGCGCTCGAGCCTCATCCAGGATTCTAGGGCCTCCGCAGCTCCCGACACCTCCCAGTAGGAGGTGGTGGAGGGGGCGCAGGGCAGGTCCGCAGACAGCGTTCCAAGGAAACCGAGAAGCAGGACTGTGAGGGGCCTGGCGTCCAGACTTATCGCTGTCCCGTTTTGGGCTTGGGGGACCGGGCTTCTTTCTCTCCCTCTCACGCACTCGGGCTCCTTTCTTCTGCTCTCAGCCCAGAGGAAGGCTGCTTCTGGCAGAAAGCCAGAAAGAACGGGTCTACGTGGCTTTGGCATCCAAAGTCCATGTTTCCAGGGACTCAAGGAGGACCTCCGGCTAGATCAAAGTTGGGGAGGAAAACCCAGGGAGAGCTGGGGACCAAGCGCTCTTAGGGGAGAGCCGACGAAGGGACGGGAGGACTGCTTATGGGGTCTTCCAGGCTAAGCTGCAGGAAACTGTGGACTCGGGCACACGCTCCTGTGTCCCGCTTCCCAGGGGCACCTTTGAGTGGTGGCAGCAGGTCTAAGGAGAAGGGTGGTGGCCTGGAGCCCTTTCTGGGCACCCACCCATTAGGAGGGAGCCCCTGACCCGCAAGCACCACACGGAAGTGGCAGTGGGCTGTAGGCCCCAGCCTGCTCCAAGCTTCCTTTGTGCCCGCAGAGAACCGTACCCTGCCTGGGCAGGTGGATGGGTCTGTGGTGTGTGACTTCCCTGGTCAGTGGGTGGTTCCTTGGTGCTAAGGCAAAGTGTCCTGTCCTCAAGTTAACCGTGGCCCTACACCCACACGCAGGGTTGGCAGCATAGCCAGAGTAGCAGGCCCATGTGTCACCTCACTGAGGCACCTTTGTGCAGTGGACAGGCTCCCTGCTCACCCGTGGTGGCCCCAGCATCTGCCTTAGTCTCTGGAGATGAAAGACTCTTCCGGGAAACTAGTGGAGGCCAGCACAGACAGGTGATGCAAGGACAAAGCAGGTGCCAGAACCTTGTGCCTTGGCACTGTGCAAGTCTTTGGCAGTTCTGGTGCTGCCCCAGGGAAGGGGGCCAGACTCTTGGACTGGTGGCCCTGAGGTTCCATGGTCCCAGTGGAAACAGGAGCTCAAGGTAGAAATTAGATGGAGAGATAGACATAAATCTGTTGCTATGCCTTATGCACCTATGTGTGTCCACTGGCACGCACGTGGCCCTGACAGGTTTGGCGAGGTAGGAAGTGACATGAGCAGAGGAAAGGAAGTGGCTGGAAGGTATGAGTGGGGCACAGTGCAGTAGTGTGACGTGAGCTACTTCTTGTCCTGCAGCTTAGTGACTGCAGGGCCTTAGGCATGACAGCCCACTATGCCTGTGCCCCTTACCCATGTAGCAGAACATAGGCACCACTGGGGAGCTTGTAAAAATGCAGTTGCTGGGGTCATACACAGAGCATTTGCACCAGCATCATGCAGCTGGCTTCAGGCCACACGTAGGGTCACCTGCTCATGCCATCAGCTTTGGGCCTCCCATCAGCCCTTTGTGCCAGGCACTGTTCTGAGCTATTTGGCAGGTGAGGTCTTGGTGAGCATCACACCCTACAAAGGATCTGTGATGATCAGCTCTATTCATCAGTGAGCAAACTGAGCCACAGAGCAATCAGCTTGCCCAGCCGTGCAAGTAGAGAGCTGTGGAATCAAGATTTGAGCCCCGGCTCTCCTCGCTGTGCCACACTGCCCAGGACTCTGTGGGAAGCTTGTGGCACAGGGTCTGATGTGTCACTGGCTGTGGGTGAAGTCTCAAAGCCCAGGTGTCATGTAAGGTGGTGCCTGGGGTCTTGTGGGAAGCCCCAGAAGAATCGCTGATGAGCAGGGACAGACTGCTTCGTTGACTACTTCGTTGCCAAGAAGCCTAGGGAGTAGGGGAACAGGGCTGGACTAGTCCTTCATCCTCCCTAACCCTAGTCCAGCTTCCTCATCAGATGAGTGAGGACAGCTTGACCTTTTTCAGAGCTGAAGAACGTGAAACTACAAAGGTGTCTGGACCAGTGTCTTACCAGTGCCTTTATTTTTATGGCCCAGCCTGCTCTAACGGTGGGACTAGTGCTGCATGTTGTGCCTGGGATTGAACTGTGGTCCCTGCGTGCTTGCCTAAGTAGGTGCTTTAGACCGCTGAGCTATCTTGCCGGCCCCAGGACCAGTGTCTTTACATCCAACCTCATCCCAAAGATCCAGCCCCTCCTGCTCCAGCCCACTCTGAGCATTCCTCTGACTATTTTGGGCAGGCAGATCACTTGTTTACCACTGTTTCATCGGAGGAGTACAGCAGGTGTTCATTGGGGTAGAGGCTTCTTTTTCGAAGGATGCAAAAATAGCATTTGTCATGTGAAAAAAATGTGCAGTAACTCAAGCTGTATAACTTCCCTCTCTTAATTTGGAAAGTTGTGTCATATATATTACAAATGAACTTGGGAAGGGCCCCAAGTGGTAACACAACATCCCTTGGCTAATGCTCCCAACAGGGACAAGGCTCTCCTTCAATCTAAGAACTAAAAAATAATAATAATTTGCCTTCAAAGAATAATAATGTGTTCTCCCTGCGCCCTTAAGAGGCACATTTTCAGTGGCATTCATGGATGACTCTCCTTGAGGAGTCCCTTTCATGCATTTGGGCTGTGTGAGCTCGGGAACCCCAGGGAGAAGGGAGATGTACCCTGTGTCCTCATGCACTTGGGGTGTGCGGGTGCAGGAGCCTTTGGGGAAGATGCACCCTTTGCCATCCTGCCTGCTGCCACCCACCAGGCAGCCGGCAAACCTCTCCGACATCTGGGGCTTGCGCTCTGTTAGGACGTGAGCCCATTCTGTCCCCATTCTAGTCCCTGGGTGTCTGTCAGTTTGCATGCAGCTGTTGATACCAGTTATATTTGCTCCCTTCAAAACTCAGGTTGGAGTTGAAATCCAACTGTAATATATTAAAGGAGAGGGCACTTATCCAACTAGGGTGTTTAGAGTGGGGCCCTTGGGAGGTGTTTCGGGTTAGACAATATGGAAGCCCCATATTTGAGTACTGGTGGCTTTCTAAGAAGAGAGGCACTGGGGCACACACAGGTGTCCTCCTGTCTTTTGCCCCGGGGTGGCCTGCACCACCTTGGGACTGTGCCAATACGAGGCCCACCACCACATGTGGCCCTTTGCCATGGACCGGTACCATGAGTCAAAATGAACCTCTTCTCTATACACTTTACTCCATCTTGGGTGTTGCATTTCTAGCAACAGTGCCCGGCCACTCTAGAAGGAGAAGCCATTTCACTTTCCTGAGTAAGTGACTGCGGTCCCTCTGGGGATCATGCCTCTATCCACTGGCCTTGGGTGTGTGGGGGTCGTTCCTTGAGTAGGCCGGTTCTAACCTAAGGAGTGACTCAGCCTGTAAACTTGGCAGTGACTTCCCATAGGGAAACTGGATCATGACTTTCATAGCAGTGTTTTTGATTATATATATTTAGTGATGTTTTTGTGGGCAGCTCATTTATCTTCCCTCTAGGAACACCATGTTCTGTGAGTCATCTCTGTAGATCGCTTAGGTTACCACACACACACACACACACACACACACACACACACACTGCTACTTCATGCCAGGAGCTCCTTACAGTAACTGCGCTCTCTTTGTATGGGTGATATGGATGAGCTGCCCTTTGCCCCCTGCTGGCCAGCAGTCCACAAAGTCTGGCAACTTCTTAGAAATGCACATTCGCAGGGCTGGGGGTGTGGCTCAGTGGGAAAGCGCTTGCTGGCCACACGGTTCGGTCCCTAGCACATGATACAGAGGACAAGTGAGAGCTTCTGGTTACTCACACTGACTTTAAAATACTGAGCAATAGATCTAGGCCAGTGATGGCGAGCCTGTAGGAGACCAGTGCCGACTGCAACCCCAAACCCACTCGTTTATCACAAAGTGCTGACACTGCAATTAAACCTGAACGCTGACATTTTAGTTTGGAAGAAAACAAATCACACATTAGCATCTTTTGTCTTAAAAGAAAAGCAAATAACATGCGTGCCATAGATTTGCCACCACTGAGCTGAGCTAACACTTTCTACCTTTAACACCAGCAGTACCTAGGAACACCAGCTGAAAGAGCCCAAGTGGAAGAGCCCCAGTTCCTTCTGCATCCCTCCTTTCCACCTGCCTGCTTTCCCTCCAGGATCTCAGACAGCCTGACAAGGAATTACCAAGGCTCTACCCACCCCTCAGCAGCGAGCCGTCCAAAAGTGAAGTGAAGAAAACAGTTCTACACATGGCATGGTGGCACCCTCCTATAATCCCAGGCTGAGGATAAGAACCAAAAATTCAAGTCCAGCCTGGACTTATTAAACTTTTGTAACACTGTCACAAAATTAAAAATAAATTACAGTTGGGATTCTAGCTCAGTGTGAAGGAAGACCCTGTATTTGATTCCCAGTGCTGCCAAAAAAAGTCCATTTGTAGTGGCATGATTTTGATTTCTTTCTGGATATGTCCCCCGTGTACTCAGAGGTGGGCCTTTGGGTGGTGACTGAACCACAGGTGTGTGATGCTCATCGCTGAATTCGTCCACCAATGTGGAGAGGCAAAGCCTGCCTGGAGGGGTCACAGGGAGGTGTGACCCAGAGGGTCCGTGTCCTTCTGCCTTGGTCTTGCTTTCAGCTTCCTGCCGCCATGCCACGAGCTGTTTCTCCTCCGCCATGCCATAAGCTGTGCCACCCTGCCTTGGAGGCAGCTGGGTACTGAGTGAAGCCTCTGAAGACCATCAGCCAAAGTAACCTGTCTTCCTTTGCATGTGGGTATAGATACTATGCCTCAGTGATAAGGAAGGGACTAAGATGGCACAAAGAAAACATTATAGACACACACACACACAAGATAGCTAATTGTACTACTGATTTCTATTGGTTTATTATTTATTTTGGTGGCTTCAGGTTGCCTTCAGTGCAGGTATCAAACCACAGCACGCTGAGGCTGACTGCTTTGTTTAAGCAGGCACTTAAACAACTGAGCTAATGGGCAGGCCCCCTCTATTGGTTTATTGAAAGGAACATTGAATGCTTAATTTTTTGACCAATTTCACACGCTTATATTTGGTAATCTGAACAACTACTTTGAAGGCAACAACCATTGTTGAATTATCATCACAATTCTGCATTGTTTCTAATTTTTTTATTCTCTCTTTTTTATGCATTTTAGTACAGGGACTACAGGGTTGCACTACACAGATCAGACTCATAGTGATCCTCCTGTTACAGGCACGCACCACCACGCCCAGACTCAGTCACCATCTCAGTGTGCTGTGGGGATGGGGCTGGCATGGCACACCAGGGATTGAACTGGGGTCCCTGTGCCTGTCTAAGCAAGCACTTTAGTCCGCTGAGCTATTTGGCTGACCCTTTATTCTCTTTAAAATAAAACAATAATAGTAATTTGGAATATATTTAATAAAACATATGCAAGACTGAAAATGACAAAGCATTTTTTCCAATTATTTATTTATTTGGTACAAGATTGCACTATACAGCCTGGACTCCTAGTGATCCTCCTGGCTCAGCCTCCCCAGTGCTGGGATTACAGGTGTGCACCACCGCACCCGATTTTATTGGCCAATATGGCATGTAGGTACCAGGGATCGAACACAGGTCCTTGCACTTTCCAGACAAGCACTTAGACCGTTGAGCTATCTCTCCAGCCCAACAAAGCATTATCGAAATAAACTTTCTTTTAAAAGACTAGTATCAGTGGAAAGACATCCTGTATTCATAGACTGGAAGATTTAATATTGTTGAGGTGCCAACACACATAATCAGCGTGTGCGTGTGCGTCTATTGTTCAGTCTACCTACAGAAATACATTCCGATGTCTCTAATTCCAATCCACATGGTTAATTCCAATCTTTCTTCCTCTAATGTTCATCTGTAATTTCTTTATCTGACAGTGAGAAGCCAACCTCTTATAACCCGTGCTATAATTATCTATTTGTTCAATCCTAGCGCACGGGTGAAGTCATTTTTCTATGGTCTTTTTCTAACCGAGGTGCGAGCATTCTTCTGCTCCAAAGTCTCCCATTTCTCTGATTTCACTTAGTGTAAGACCCAGAATCCTTGTCCTCCTTGGATAAAAGGCTGAGCTAGTGCTTCATCCCTGTGACCAGATACCCAGAAAAAGTGACTGGAAGGGAAAAAGGTTTAGCATGGCTTCCAGTTGCAGGGTTCAGTCCCTGGTTGGCTGGTTCCGTTGCTGTGGGCTGGAGGAGAAGGGTCCTTCCCAGAGGGAGGGCATGGTGGAGGCAAGTTGGCGCTTCTGGCAGCCCTGAGCAGAAAGGGGAGGCAAGCCCAAGGGGAAGAGGCTGAGGAGCAGCCACGGTGTTTGCGCGACCACGACCCCACAATCCGTTCCCGACAGCGAGGTCTCAGCTCCTATTGCTGTCACCTCTTGACAATGGGGATCTGTGATCCACCACCTCCCCCAAACGCATTGGCCACCAAGCCTTCAACACAGAGAGACTTAGGGAGGACGTGCCGGATCCCAATGCAACAGTGTCCTGTGCCGTTAACACTTGTGGGTCCCTCACACACGTTGATCCATTTTCCCTCCTACGTCTGTACAGAGCACCCAGCGTGGGCCGTGGTGAGAGGGCTGTCTGAGAAGAGGGGCTATAACTGAACCGCTCCATCTCTTGGTTTTGGTAACATGACTATGCGCATTTGTCAGTTTCAATAAACTGCATACCTAACAGTAGTGAATTTCATATGTAAAATGCACCTTAATAATATTTAATTTTTTATATAGTGTGGGACCCTCTCTCAAAAAAGACCAAAAGAAATTTACTTTAAAAAAAAAAGAGAGAGAGATTGGTCGTGAACACTGCTACAGTGCTACTGATGGCGTTACTCAGTTGAAATGGTCCGTGTTTCTAAAATATTTTGAAACACGTAACTAGTAAGATTCTGAGCATTTTCGTCCAAATCACGTCCTTTTTCATGCTGGGATGTTCCAAAATGAACCGATGAGCTTTAGCAGAGGACTGAGGGTTGGTTGGATATGGCTGCCTTTCTGTCCTCTCACAGAGCAAAATCATAATCCATCCACAACTTTCGAATCCTGCTGTCATTGGCCACCATCAGAAGAAAAGCATTGCAAGCACACGCAAGTAATTGAAAGGAAAGTTCTACAAAACATTGCTTATTCTTCCAAAATTTTCATCATTTTAAAACGTTGGATTAGACCCACAAACTTCATGAATGATTCTGGGTCTAAAATTTCAAGACTCTTCACCTAAAGGATGCCAGCTACTATTTTAGCCAGTCGTATGGGCCTGGCCTTCTTCAGTACCTGTGGCCTTGCTGAGGGTCATGCGTGGGTAACGGGCTGGGTTGAATGCCTTCCGTAATCACCCTTCACTGGTCTCCTCTTCACTCTACATTCTGGAAGTTGCCTGATCTGTGCTGGGGGCAACGCAGCCCCAACTCCTATCTACCCTTTCTAGTTTCTCAGTAGCTCCTCTGTAGTAAATTTCCCACAGAGACTCCCAGGAAGAGAAATCAGTGGTCTAAGACGATCCTTCAGAAAGAATAGGTGTTGAATCACCAATGATACACATTTTCCACTATATTTGGGTCTTGCTTTCATGACATAGGGTAGCCATGGCCAGGAAGCTGATTGTAATTTCTTAGTCACAGAGTCAGCACCACCAGTAAAAAATAGCAGCAGCAGCAGCCAGGGCAACTGGAGTTCTCGGAAAACTGCCAAGGTCCTCCTGCCAGATTGCTCCAAAATTCAGTCATCAGTAGTCAAGAGCCTGAACCTTGGATTAATACGCTCGAGTTGGATCTTAGTGCCTCAGGATCAAACCACGGGCGTTCAGCCTTGTCCTGTCATGCTCCGCATCTGCCTAAATCCATCTACACTGGATCAAGCCCAGTCAAACATGAGCCCCTCCTCAGCGCCCCAGGGGACATGAGACCTGTCTTGACCTCTCCAGGGTCTCAGTCCTAACTCTCTGGTTATGTGTGCTCCATGATCCTGGGTGACCCTGTTCAGTGTCTCCTACTCTGTACTGCTGCTGTGGCTCACAGGTAGGGCCCATGGGTATATTCTTTATTCTGGAGTGCCCCTGCTGCCTGGTGCAGTAATTGGCTCTTGTAAACACTGAATAAGTAAAATATGTCATTGCTAAATTGCAGTGCCCTGCTCTATGAGGAGTTCGGGCCCAAATCTTGGCTCAGATCTCGCCCTGTGCTGTGATCTTGGCTGACTTAACTGCTCTGGGCCTCCATCTCCTTGGCAGTAACTGAGAGAATTAGGCCATATTAGCTCTGAGATCCTAAGAGGCTCTGGAGGGCTCCCCCTTCCTGCTGTCCCTCCCAGACACAGCCAGCACATCACCTCCAAGACTGGGTTATAAAGAGCACCTTGCCTTCCTTCCTCTTCCACTCCCTCCCTCAGACCCCTCATTCTGGAGAAGTCGGATGTCACATCAGAGGCAGCCCTTGGGAGCGGTCTTGTCAGCGAGGAGCTGACGTCTCTGGTCAAGGTTCTCGAGGACTCAAGACCAACCAACAATGGTGTAAGTGAGCTTTGAGGGGTCACCGGACTTGGCCAGTCCCTGAGATGACCAAAGTCCAGGCCTGCAGCTGAAATAAAACCTCAAGGAAGAGTCCTGAGGTCTAATACAACCCAGCTAAGCCACACCTGGACTCCAGGCCCTCCAGAACTGTGCGATACCAGACACGTGCTGATTTGAGGTCATTCACTGCACATTGATGACTAACTTAGACTCTTTCCAGCTCTAATGGCCGAAGGCCTAACGTGCCTGAGATACAGCTAAAGCATTCAGGGAAATTTCGCTTTCCTGCAGGGCTGTCAACCCCCTTTCCCTGTCACAGCCAGAATCATAAAAAGATGATATAAAATATACCAAAATAGATGTGGAATAATGTTATTTATCTTATTTGTTTCTATAAGCACTCCCAAAGTTTTATGATTTTGCTTCATTGCCTCCTTTATTTTACAAATAAAGGAGGAAATCCAGATAAATTAAGTGATTGGAATAATGCGAACGTTCCTCACCTTCACGGTATTTGCATTTCTTCCATGCAGATGAAAATGAGCTATGGGGTTTGCTTGGTTTTCCTTCAACCTCATCTTGAGAAATTTTTCTGAAGCAGTGCTGTTACTTACGCAGGATGCAGGGGCCTGGTGAGCTCTCCGTAGGGAAGGAGAGGAGAGGTTGCTGAATCTCTTGGTGCTGTGGGCCACGGGGCTATTGTGTCAGGCTGGAATAAGAGAAGACATCAGATGGGATGAGCAGGGTCAGGAAGCCAGGCATGGTGGCTCACGCCGGTGATCCCAGTGCTCTGAGGGGCTGAGGCAGGAAAGTTGTAAGTGTGAGCCCTGCCTGGGTAATTTAGTGATTTAGGGAGACCCTGTCTCAAAATAACAAAATAAAAAGGGCTGGGGATGTAGCTCAGCTCAAAGGCCCTGGATTTAGTCTCCAGTGCCCCCCCCCAATTTTCTGTTTAAAATGAGACAGTCCTATGAAAGACAGGGCGAAGGGCATAAAATCAAGAGTGTGGATGGCAGATGGTTAGCTAAGAAGGCCCGTGTCCCCTCTGGCTGTGGGCTCGCTCTGGCAGCTCCCCAAATGAAAATAAGTAACTGATGGCCTCAAGAGTCAAGACTGTTAACAGATTGATCCACATTGAGCATGACTTGTCTGGGATGCTCAGGGCCAGAAATGTCTTGGAGTTGGGATGGGAGGGTTATGTATATAGACATAATTTGACATCTTGGAGTTGGGACCCAAGTGTAAACAGGAAATTCACTTACGTTTCCTATATACATGCCTATATAAGGTGTGATCAGAAAGAGTGAATATTCAAATTTTAAAATTTATTGTAGTAAAGGACACGTTGCCTTGAATTCTCCTCAGAATATTCTCCTTGCTTCTAGCACACCTATCCTGTTCTTGCTGCTTTCTGAAGCAGCTCTGAAAGTCTCCAGCCTTCAGTCAAGGCTGCTGCCAACCGTCATCCACTGGGAGAGCAGTTCTGTGACAACATCACCACGCATCTCATCTACCTTGTCCACTGCGTCCCGCACCCATGGGCTTCCGGCCCCTCCCCAAAGTCCCAGTGACCATAAGGATAAGTGTTTTGAAGTAATGCAGGACACTGGGGAGCCGCAGCAATGATTGAAGACACTTGTGAGGGAAGTGTCTTCCCCAATTAGCAGCAGCCACAATGGTGAGACGCCCTCAAAGAAAGGGAGTACTGCAGGCGACCAATGGCAACAGGATCATCATTTTTATTTAAACATTCACTATGTTTTCCATCATGCCTCCTGCACTCTGCCGGAAGGTAATGTTACATAGTGCCTGCCACGTGACCGCAACCTGTCATGTGGGATCAGGGCTGAAAATTTCTACCTGTGGTCCCATGTTGCCACTCCAGAAATTTTGGGTTTTGGAGTATTCTAGATTTCAGAGTTGGAGGAATGAACAACCTGTAATGAGTTTGGGAATTTTATAAAAACTGGTTGAGAAGGAGTGGAGTGACACGAATAGAGCACATTTGAGGGCAGTTGTCTGTGCTACCCATCATGTTTACAGATTTGGTATTTTGAGGAGACCCTCAATGTAGATCTGCTGAAATGGGGGTTGGTGGTTGTGAAGTGAGGCCTGGGCTCAACTGCCAAACCATACACACACACACACACACACACACACACACACACAAATGAAGGAAAGAAGGAGGGAAGGAAAAACAGAAGAAGAAAGTTGCATGGGAGAGTGAGAGAGGGAAGGGACAAAGGACAGAAGTGTGCGTGAACATAAAATCAGGAAAAGATGCATGGACAGATTATAGATGATTCTATGAGACTGAAGTGTGTCATTCATTCTGGTTTATCAAATAAAATTTCATCGCAATATTTTCGCATTTAAGTAGTATTGTCATTTAGGGAAAACCCATCTTGAACTGTCCTTTTGATCAAAAGATCACAATATTCCTAAATGAGACGGGCCATTCTGAAGTCTTGGGCGTTGCCACAGAAAGAAGCAGCAGGTCTCGTAGGAAGCAGGCTGTGCGTGGTCAAAGGCAGAAGGAGAAGCTGTCGGAATGCCTGCCTGTGGGCCGGACCTCTCAGAAACCATAAGAAAAAAGGCTTCTTTGGCCTTTCTGCACACCTTCTGCTGCTTCCAGCAAATCTGTCACCATGGCCACAGAAGTAGATTCCGTTTTCCACAGAACCCTGTCACACTGTGAGGCCACCCATTGCTGAGCCCAGTTTGTTCCTGGATATGAGATTTTCCTTTGCAAATAGAATAAATACACTCTGGGAGAAAGAATAACAGAAAAAAATATACAAAATGGAGCTACTAGAGAATGAAGCTCTGGAAGATGAAAGAATATGGGCATATTTTAGCACAGTAAAGAATAATTTCTCAGGACTGGGCATAGTAGCACCTGAAATCTCAGCTATGTTGAAGTACAGAGGACAAGGTCAGAAGTTTGTGGCCAGCCTAGGGGAACACAGGGAGTCTCTGTCTTAAAGGAAAAAAGTAAAAAGTTGGGCTGAGGACCTAGCTGCATGGAGCCCCTGGGCATGAACAAAACCCAAGAAGCAAACAAAAGCACACCCTCCCCTGCCCCTCCTGTACAGCGCATGAGGGAGTACTTGGGTGGGTGCAAATATGGCTGGCATCCCATGAGCCCTTGTTTGGGCGCTGAAGGTAGCACAGGCTTTCACTCTTCCCATTGAACTGTCAGGGAAGGAGGAAGCAAATGTCACTGATGTTTTGCAACAAGCAGACGGGGCCAGAGCACTCTGAAAAGCTTGCTCAGTGTGAGCGATGAGTCAGAGTGAGTCACTGGGTAATAAGCACCAGGAGACCGTGGAGCACAGAGAGGTTTTGCCCACTAGGACCACACTGGGGTTTGGCCCAGATTGCTCAGGGAGAAGCAGCAGATCCCAGACATCTCTCCGCTTGGCAAGGCAACAGAAAGCCATGGTGTGAAATAACCCCAGACCACACCTACACTCAGAATTTCTGTTGAGCTTTGTAAAACAGGACGCCGTGGCAGGGGCCAGAGTGGGCGCAATGCTGGGCCACGGGGTGACTCGCTCCCCAGGTGTGAGTGCTTCTCCCAGGACCTGTTTCAAATACTACCCACCTCCTGCCTGGGATCAGCCTGGGTTGCTTCTGCCTTGTGGCTGATCAAGTGGCATTCCTGTGCCTGGCACCCTTGGGCACCAGCCTAGGCTGAGGGATTCCCCATGAGACCACGACATCTGTGGAGGACAGAGGATGGTCTGGCAAAGGAGCAAGATTTCAGAGGAGCTCAGCTAGTGCAGGGAAGCCTTGAAAGCC
The DNA here is from genome assembly GCA_002564285.1 of Tympanoctomys barrerae. NCBI lineage: Eukaryota > Metazoa > Chordata > Mammalia > Rodentia > Octodontidae > Tympanoctomys > Tympanoctomys barrerae. Next base: position 17,850 of record NDGN011551350.1, on the reverse strand, counting down.
ATTGGACCCTAGGCTCGCATACAAACATGTCAGGGGCAGCAAAGCATGTGTGTGCCTAGGGCTGGCTGGAAGGAGGGAGAGGGCGACAGAGCTATACTAGCTGTGAGGGTCCGAGAGGAAGCAGCGGCACTGTGGGTCAGCTGGAAGGAAGAGCAGACCAGCCGTGAGGGCATCTCACTCAAGCCCCCTCTTCTAGTTACTTTCCTGGTCACTAGACACACTATCTGACATCCGCAACTTGAAGGAACAAAGGCTGATTACGGTCGACAGTTTGTAGAGGCTTCAGCCCCTGGTCTGATGGCTCCAAGGCAGGGCAGCATGGGAGAAGAGAAACAGCCCAAGGTATGGTAGCAGGCAACAGAGCAAGCAGGACCACGGAAGCGGCCGGAAGCAGCCGGAAGCTGCTCTCTGTCCCAGGGATGCCCCGCCTCCATCACGTGGACTCCACCTCGGATCCCTTTCACCACAAGCTTACCAACAGGTCGATCCAATGTTTAATACCACACCCCAACCCAATCACCTCCCCAATCCCTACCTAAGAGTGTACGAGGCTTTGAGGGGGACATCTAGATGTGTACCACGACATCCCCCCAAAGGCCTCTCTCATCTTACCCCATGCCCTGCCTTACCTGTACCACTTGGAGCCACATAAGAATCTGAAAGTCAGATAGAATGCTCTGAGAGCCTGGCAACCCCTCCAAACCTAGGAGAACACATTACTACTCTCAAGAGGGCCCTGGAGAATGTATAGAGGAAGAGGGAGGAACCCGCCCAAGTGAGTCTTTAGGCTGAGAGGGGCCCGGCCCAGTGAGAGCGGAGGGCCAGATTGTCTGGGTGACAGCATGGCTGCAGGTGATGCTTTCAGATGGACCTCTGCAGGGATGACAAATGTCAGTCCACTTCGTGTCTCCTAGATCCTTTTTTTGCCTTTCCCCAGTTTGGGCATGCATTGTGCTTCTTTCTCATGGCTGTTTTTCTGAGGATTTGTCTGAGCTCAGAAAAACCAGGAGTAAGAATTGAATCATGATAGTTGTTTTGTGGGTAGGGAAGGCCCAAGGCAGCAGCCTGCCCAAGAGTGGCTGCTGTGACTTGCAAATCTCGTGAGTGAGGATGCTCAACTACTGAGGTGGCAGAGACTGAGGCCAAGGTCCAGTCCGGTCACTTAAACGCCTGGACAATTTTCCAGAAGGATTAAGAGAGGAAACATGCCCAAGGTAGGGGATGTCCATCTAGGTGCTTGCTAGGGCTTGGGACACAGTAGGAAGCAGCTTCCCCTCCTAACAAGGGGACTGTGCCTCAGGAGAGGTGCTGGGCACGTCTTCTTTACCATCCTGGGGAGGGTGGGTACAGAGTGAGTCTGTAAGCAGCCAGGGACAGCTGTGAGCCGAAGAGGGGGAGATGAAAGCGGTGGGGACAAAGGCTGTCTCCAAAAACTTGAAGCCATCTGGGATTAATTTTTTAAATGTATATCCGCATGAGAGAACATTGGTTGTCTGATTAGACATGCTTAATTGATTTCTACATGTCTATCACGTCTTCTGAAAGACATCAAATTTAGGAACACCCTTCTATGACAATGTGATAAAAATCACTACACAGATTTCCAGGCTGTATGTATCCTAATGTATTAAAATATATCACATGCAAGTGCCACTCCGGCTGTCAGCCAAGAAGAGATTCCCGACAGAGGGAAGCCCGTGTGGAAAGCCATCAGTTCTTTGGAGAAGCTCCATCAGACATTCCTCAGAGACTGTTAGAATAATATAGGTCTGGGGCTTTTCATTCTGTTCTACCCATACATGTAGAATATGTCTTCTGGTAGCAGAGTTTAGGATAGGTAAGAAACACTCTTACCTGGGATATAGCTCAACAGCACAGCACTTGTTCATGATTCACAAGGCTCCGGATTTTATTGCACTGTTAAAAACTAAAAGACAGAATTAAAACACCATCATAGACTAAAGCGCCTGCTTAACCAGGCGCAGGATCAGGGTTTGATCTCTGATGTGCCGTGCCAGCCCCATCCCTGGGGCTTGCTGAGATGGTGACTGAGACTGGGTGTGCCTGTAATCCCAGAGCTTGGGAGGCTGAAAACAGGAGGATCACTACAAGTCCAATCTGTGTAGTGAGACTTTATAGACCCTGTACTAAATACATAAAAAAGGGGGAGAAACCTTCAGAGACTGAAAGTGTACATTGGCAGTAGAACACTTGCCTAGACCCTCTGTTTACTGTTAACACTTCAAGAAAAAACAAAGGAAGGAAGGAGGAAAAGCTACTCTTAGGATGATTTCATCCAATTGCCCATCACTATGATGAATTCATAAACTTACAGAAAGGGAATTCCGTAAAAGAATGAATGGATTCAGCTGTTCTTCATATTGTCAAATCTTAGTTTTTATGATCAAGGAAAAAGAAGCCACCACTAACAATTGAAGGTACAGCGAAGACTCAGGGCAGCCCTGCCCAGAATCTCTGAACCCGGAGTGTCCAGGAGCTAGACCAAGGCCCCGAGAGCCTAGCCCACATCCAAAGCCAGACGGTGCTCCTGTGCCAGCCTCTCTCTGGAGTAGCTCCAGCTTCCCTGTTTTTATAGAGCAACTTTAGTAGCTTGTGGATAGACAGCAAAGGAAATACGTTGCCGGATTAGGTCCCAAGTGAGGTTTGAATTTCCTGAGTAGGGCTTAATTGCAGTGAAAGGGCGGAAATCCCGAGTGCACCGCTCACACCCTCGCAGCACACGCGCTCATGTTCCAGCACAGAGTCCGATCAACGGAAGACAAGCCGCTCCCAGAAGCCTCCTGGGTGCCCCCTGCCAGGTGGTGCCACCTCCCCTTAAGACTGCGGATGGGCTTAGCTGCCGTGATGGGCTCACCCCACAAGCCTTGTTAGGTCCCTGGCTTCTTTTGTTCTGCACAACCGTTGTTTGCAGTAGCCACCAACTGCAAATGCTTCAAAAGCTCAATAACAGAAATAAAGGAAAATGAACTGCTATCTCTTCATATCATGCAGTACAAGGGAGCAAGAAACTTGAACGACCGGTGCACGACAAACCCAGCTAAGACAGGCTCACATCCTGGAAGTGTTTGGGGGAAGTGTTAGAAATCAGGATTTACGTTTTCCTGGTGAGGACTGAGGCTTAGCTTAGTCCTCCTACGTTTATTATCTGAACAACCTCTTCAAGGACGCTTCCACATCTTTCGCCCAGTTTCCTGTGGTGCTGTCTACCTTTTGTTGATTGATTTGCTGTTTATATGTTCTGGGTGTTGCAGGCTGTGGGTGTAATAAGTTCCTACTTCTCTCTCTCTCTCTCTCTCTCTCTCTCTCTACTTATATGAACTGCAGCTATCCTCACCCACATTAAGCTTTGCCTTTTCCTCCTTTTTTTTTTTTTTTTTGTACTGGGGCTTGAACTCAGGACCTTGCATGTACCAGGCAGGCACTTATTTTGCTGAGCTGTATCCCCAGCCCTTTCCTCCTTTTAAATGGAGACTTTAAAAATGTTGAGATGTGTTCACACATTTCCATGTACCTTTCAAAGACTTTTACTGTATTCACAGAATTGTGCGTTCCTCACCACTAATTCCAGAATATTTCCCTTAGCCCCCCATGCCTTTAGCTGCTACCTCTCTTTTCCTTCCATCTCTGGCAACCTCAGACCTCAGGGTTCTCCCCATGAACTTGCCTGCTCTGTCCATCTCCTATAAACAGAACCACACATCCTGTCTCTTTGGTGTCTGCCTTCCATCACTTAGCAAAATCTTTTCAAGTTCATCCATGTTTAACATATGTTGGGCCAGCCAGTTAGGTCAGCAGACTAAAGTGCCTGCTTAGGCAAAGTGCAGCAGCTGGGGCTAGATCCCAGCATGCTGTGCCAGCCTCCCCCACCCCCACCACCCCACCGGGGCATGCTGAGATGGCTATTGAGACTGGGCGTGGCAGCACACGCCTGTAATCCCAGCACTCGGGAGGCTGAAAACAGGAGGATCACTATGGGTCCGCTCTGCATAGTGAGAACCTGTAGACCCTGTAGACTCTGTCCTAAATGCATTTAAAAATGAATAAATAAACGTGCCAACTCCATTCCCCTCTATAGCTGAGTACTATTCCACTGTGTAGACATAGCACATTTTATCAATTCAGCAGTTGATTGAAAAATGTTCTGCTTCTCTGGCTACTGTAACTAATACTGCTATGAATATTCATGCACAAGTTTTTATGTGAACTCATTTATTCAGTTCTCATGTAGTTGTAGCTGGTGGTAGAATTGCTGGATCGTATGGTGACAGTATGTTTGACTTCTAAAGCAAAGGCCAGCCTGTGCTTCTGTCTGCCTTCCTGTGTGCCTTCCCATGAGCAAGGCGTGAAGGTTCCAGCTTCTCCTTCTCCTGGCCAACACTTGTTACTGGCTTTTGATTATGACCATCCTGCAGCCTGTCAATTGATATCTAATTGTTTTTATTCGCATTTTCCTACTTAACGATGCTTAGCATATTTCATGTGTGAACTGGCCACTTGTACGGCATTTTGCACAAATATCTACTCAAATCCTTTCCTCATTTTTATTTTTTTATTTTGAGGAGAATAAAAATGAAATGAAATTTCAGAACAAGTTGATAGGAAATTAATAATGATTGTTATTGTGCATATTACTACCTTCGAAGTAGTTGTTCAGGTGACCAGAGACAGGCACGCAAAATTGATCAAACTTTTAGGCATTAATTGTTCCTTTCAATAAACCAATAGAAATTAATAGTACAATTATCTTAGCTATCGTGTGTATGTGTGTGTGTGTGTGTGTGTGTGTCTAAATCTTTTCTCTTCCTTTTTGCTTTGTTTTCTCCATTTCCATATCCCACTTGTTATTTCCTTTTGAGGAGTCTCTTTTTATTTCACAATATCTGTTGTACCTTTCAGATTTTATTTACTCTTTCAACACAATATTTACACACAAGTCTGAATTATTTCACTTTTGAGTATGGTTTCTGGTTGCATCCATTTACCTATAAAAGTCTCAAGTTTATCTTTCTTTATAGTTGAGTAATAAATATTTCATTGTACAAAAATACCACATTTTTTATCTCTTCCTCAGTTGACGGGCATTTGGGTTGTTTCCAAGATTTAGCTACGACAAATTGTGCTGCTATAATCCTGGGTGTACTAGATGGCTGTGGTGTGATTTTTTCATTCTTCTGGAAAAATACTCAGAAGTGGAATGGCTGGGTTGAATGGGGCTTCTAATCCTAGTTTCTTGAGGAATCTCCACACTGATATGTACCAGTCTACACACCTACCTCCAGTGGAGAAGGTTCCTTTTACGCCACAGCCTCACTTGCATTTGTTATTTGTTGATTTCTTGATGATAACCATTCTTTCTGGAGAGAGAAGGAATCTTAGTGTTGTTTTAATTTGTATTTCTTGAATGACCAATGATGTTGAATGTTTTTTCATGTATTTATTTTCTATTTGTATTACTTCATCTGAGAAGTGTGTATTCAGCTCAGATACCCATGTTTTGATTGGGTCTTTGAATTTTGGTGGTCTGATTTTTAAAAGTGCTTTATGTGTTCTAGATGTAAACTAGATATAACTGTTTCCTTTGTCTGAGGGACAGTTGGCTAAACATTTTTCCCCCCAACTTATGGGTTTTCTCTCACTGTGTTGGTGATTTCTTTTGATGTGCAAAATTCTTTTAATAAGATGAGATCCCAGTTGTTGATTCTTTGAAGTATTCATTGTGTAGTTTGATTTTTGTTCATGTACTCTCTGCCTATCTCTGAGTCTTCAAGATTTCTACCTTCTTTCTCCTCCAGTAAATGTTTCTGTTTTAGTATTTAGATCTTTGATCCATTTTGACCTCAGCTTAGCGCATGGTGATAGACAGGAGTCTAGTTTTACTCTTCAGCCTGTGGAAAGCCAGTTTTTCCAGCACCATTTATTAAGGAGACTATCTCTCTTCCAGTGAACATGTCTGGTCCCTTTATCAAAGATAAGGTTGCTGAGTGTGTTTGTAGTTGTACCTGCATCTTCTAATCTGTTCCATTGAACAGGTATTTTTTTTTTGCCAGTGCCATGCTGATTTTATCACAATAGCTTTGCAGTATAATTTCAAGTGAGGGATTGTTATGCCTCCTGCCTTGCCTTTGTTGCCCAGGATAACTCTTGCTATTCTAGGTCTCTTCTGTTTCCAGATGGGTTTTAGAAATGTTTTCTCCTCTACATCTATGATGTAGGCCAGCCAAATAGCTCAGCAGATTAAAGGGCCTCCTTAGGCAGATGCAGGGGCCGAGAGTTTGATCCCCTGGCCTGCCATTCTGGCCCCTGGGGCGTGCTGAGATGGCAAATGAGACTGGGTGTCATGGTGTGTGCCTGTAATCCCAGCACTTGGGAGGCTGTAAACAGGAGGATAACTATGAGTCCAATATATGCAGTGAGACCCTGTACACCCTATAGACCCTGTCCTAAAATATAAAACAAAACAAAATAAAATAGTTCTATGATATTAATGGTATTTTGAGTAAGAGTGCATTAAATCTGTATAACAATTTTGTATAGCCATTTTCACAATGTTGCCTTTACTCATTTTTAAGATTGCTTGTCCTTTTATTGTAGAACAGCAAATTTCTTATTTATTCTAAATATAAGTCCCTTACCATATATTTGATTTGAAAATCCTTTCTCTCATTTTATGGATTTTCATTTCACTTTATCAGCATTATTTAATTGTAAAAGATTTTAGTTTTGACAACATCCAGTTTAGCTACTTTATCTTTGCTCATTTGTGCTTTTGTGGTGTTAAAACTAAGGAGCCTTTGCCCAACCAAGCCCTATAGATTTTTCTCTGTATTGTTTCTAAGAGTCTTACAGTTTTTGCTTTGTCACTCAATCTTTTTCCAGGTGATTTGGGGGTATGGTGTAGAGCAAAGATCTAATTTCATTCCTTGATGTGAATATTCAGTTGTCCCAGAACTGCTTATCAAAAGGCTATCTTTCCCAACATTGAAGTGTCTTGCTTCTCTTGTAAACAAAATCAATAGACCATGCATTTTAGGGTTTATTTCTGGGCTCTGAATTCTGTTTCACTGATATAGCTGAATTTCCTCATGCCAGTACCACAAAGTCTTAATTACTATAGCTTGGCAGTAGCTATAAAATTCTGGAACTGAAGACTTCCAATTTCTTTCAAAATTGTATTGATTGTTCTAGATCCCTAACACTGCATATGAGTTTTGAGACCAGCTTTAAAATTTCTGTAAAATGGGCAGCTGAGATTTTGATAGGAAATGATTTGAATCTTATGATAAGTTGGAGAAATATTGTAATTGTAACAATATTAAATGTTCCAGTCCAAGGACATAGGATGCCCTTCTATTTCTTTAGATCTTCTTTAGTTTTTTTTACATTGTTTTGTAGTTTTTATTATACAAAGCTTCTACCTCTTGTGAAATTTATTCCTAATATGTTATTCTTTCTGACACTATTACAAATAGAACTATTTTCTTGATTTTATTTTCAGATTCATCATTGTGAAAATACAGAAGCACAACTGATTTTTGTATATTGATTTTGTGTCCAGTAATGTTACTGAATTATTTTTTTTAATAGGTTTTCTTGGCGTTGTTCCTTTGGACTGTCCATATGCAAATAATGGTTGTGCAAATAGAGATAATCTTACTTTTTTCCTCCCCATTCTGAATCTTAAGTTTCATTTTTTGCTGACCTGCCCTGGCTAGAGCTTCCGGCCAGTATTGAGTGGCTTTGCATTGATCGCTTCTGATCTTCGGAGAACCCTCAGCCTTTTGCCATCTGGTTAGTTGTCTCCACCGAGTATAATGTCAGGTGCAGATTTTGCACAGAACCTTTACGGGCTAAGACCATTTGTTTATTTTCCTAGCCTGGTGATTTTTTAAAAACAATGAATTTAGAAATGTGCTAGATTTTGTCAAATTCTTTTCTTGCATCTGTCAAGATAATTTTTTAATCTTTTATTCTCTTCATGAGGTGCATTACATTGATTAATTTTCTTATGTTGTACCAACTGTATTTTCATGAAGATAAATTCTTAATCTTAGTACAGATCATCTTATTGATGTTTTACTTTAGGCTTTTTCGATTACATTCTATATTTAAAAAAAGAAAAACCACCTTGCTTACTCCCAGATCATGGAGGTGTTCTTCTATGTTTTCTTTTATGTATTTTGCTGTTTTATCTTTCACATTTAGATCTACATCCATCTGGAATTAATTTTTGTGTGAAGTTTTTTTTTTTCTTTATTTCTTCTTTTTTTGTGCTGGGGAACGAACTCAGGACCTTGTGCTTGCCAGGCAGCTGCTTCTGCCACTGAGCTT
>NDGN011551347.1:559-11992 GCA_002564285.1 Tympanoctomys barrerae | reverse complement strand
CTTTCCTTTCCTTTCCTTTCCTTTCCTTTCCTTTCCTTTTGCATTTAGTACACGGACACAGGGTCTACAGGATCTCACTATGTAGATAAGACTTGCACTGATCCTTCTGTTTTCAGCCTCCCAAACACTGGGATTACAGGCATGAGCCACACCCAGTTTCAATCACTGTCTCAGGGCATCCCGCTTTGCCTAAGCAAGTGCTTTAGTCCACTGAGCTATTGGGCTGCCCCTTCATTCTCAATTTAGAGTCTTAAAATCAATTTAAAAACTAATAGGACATAATACAAAAACTATTATGTATATATCCCACAATCAGGAAAAAAGAATTATTTTATGAAACATTTATTTGTGAAATAATTACCTTTCTGATATATTTGATTTCTTATTACACAAAATACATTTCTCATAGTAGGTCATGGTTTAAAAAGTTACTAATTCATTAATCTAGCTAAAAATAATCTTTATAAAAGGTTTTTCTATCACAGAGTGTCATTATTACAGTTTCAAAACTGTGTTTCAATAACACAGATTTGGGCTTTTTTTGGTATATTTAAGCTATTAGTTTTTATTCTTTATTTTCTCACTTTATTCTCTTCATTATTGTATTTCTCTGGAGTAGAAACTATTCTTTAAATACCAGCCTTATATAAGACTTCTTAAATAAGATATGTATCCAGAGAACTCATTAGGTTTTAGGTATGTGTTATAAGCAACACACACGATTCTTAAATGTAAACTTACAAGAAAAATTCCCTTTTTTTGCATATTCTTTCCCATAGGAAGTAGGTGTAGGGCAAGAGGAGTCTGCATCCTGACTAGATAATCAGAAAATCAGAGAAAGCTAAAGGGGTGATAATTGGATCAACTCTTCAAGTGATGGTGCTTACCGTATAGTCCCCAAAGAGATAGTATAGTTGTATTTGACCTTATGGTGGTACAAAAGTCATCCCCATAATCACAAGGAGAAACAACTAGTACTCTGCAGCAGTGGTGGACAACTTATGTCACGTATGTTATTGTGTTTTTCTTCTAAGACAAAAGGTATTAACATAGAGTTATTTTTTGCTGAACTAAAACTTTAGTATTACTTTACTTTAGCCATGTTCTGCATAGATACCATCTGTCATCCAAAGAATCATATACAAAGGGCACAGGAAGTCGGTCCACACACTAAAGACCAAAGAATCTGGCTGAGGGCCTGGATCTCACATTAATAACTCATGCAAGCCTGCTTCACACATCGACACTGGGAAGGCCAAAGGTCAGTTAATTGTGGAAGCTAGAAAGTCTATGCCAGTGGGATGAAGGATCTGTGCCAGCAGTCTGAGGGATCTGAACTAGAGTGAAATAAAGAATAAGTTGACCACCATTTGGTGATCCATCACACTGTCAGTCCTAAAACAGCTTTCTCCAAGTAACCTAAGAATATAGCATCAAAAACACCTGGTAATTTGGGAGACATGAAAATTACTTGGCCTGAACCAACATTTATGGAATAATTCAAAACAAAACACAAATACAAGAAAAAGCAACTCCACAATTTAAATTAAGCAACACATTTTACTGAGTCCTTTGTATTTTAATGATTCTGATGTAAACTCTTGTTTGAAAACCACTGACTTCAAACCACTGTATTTAGATCATATGTACAATAACACAATCTTAAGTTTTCCTTGTCAGCACCTGCCTCTATTCTTTGCCATCTTTGTTAATGTTAACTCCAAGGGTCAAGCTTAGTTCACGTATTTTAGAGTCATTGTTGACTCCTTGTTTTTTCCCACACCTTAAACCAGATCTTGAATGAATCATTTAAGTTTAGCTTCGTAGGAAAATTCACAATGCAACTACTTTTCATAATCTATATCATCCCTTTCCTGGTGAAGAGCACTATCCATCTTTCACGTACATTATAACAATGAGTTCATAATAGACTTAGCCTTTCCCATTATGCAGTTTATATGTTATCTTTTTGGAACAATACAAGTTAGATCACTTAACATCTGTTCCATGCCTTTTAAGGGTTTCCCATCTTGTTGGAGGTTAAAGGCAAATTCTACTTTACACTCCAAGAATCTTGTAACACCTGCCCCAGCATCACCTCAGCACAGCCATGATGCTCTTCGCCTGTGCAAATGTCCTTCCCCTTCACCACTGGTCTGCATGATATTTATAGAAAACTCCAGGAATCCTCTTATCTCAAGATTTTTGCCTTTGATGTTCCTTCTGCCCCCAGTGCTCTCTCCCTCTGGTTCTTGTGAAAATTTTCTTTTAACTTCAAGTCATTGTTCAAGCATTCACTCATTAAATGAATTTCCATTGACTGTGTTATATAAAACTATCTATGTATATTAATTGATTTTGTATTTGTTGTGTGTGTTTCTCTCTCTCTCTCTCTCTCCCTCTCTCTCTGTGTGCGTGTGTGTGTGTGTGTGTTTAATCCTATCCCTCCCCTCCAAAAGAATGCTTTATGAGTACTGGAATATGTTCTTGTTGACTGCTTAAATATTCATGACCTAGAATAAACTCATGCACCTAGGAGATACTTGATAAATAGATTTCAATATAAAATCGAACAGTGAGTTAAAATTTAATCTTTGCAAATTAATTCCAGTCTGCATTGGGTCAAACAGAAAAAAAAACACTACACTTCTATAGAATCTTAGAATATTTAATGTGTTTAATAAGACTAATGTATGTAAACATAAGTTCTCAAGAGTTTTGGTGGTTTTGCAAGGGCAGTATATGCTTTTAATTAGTGCATTTCATACAGGTAAAGGTATGGATTGCAACAAAGTTTTGCTATGCATGACATCATAGCAAATCTAAACATTTTAAATCCTATGCAGCGGGGCTGGTGAGAAGTTTCAGTAGAATAAATGCTTCCCTGGCAAGTGCAAGAGCCTGAGTTCAATCCCTGGTCCCACCAAAAATAAATAAATAAATAAATAAATAAATAAATAAATAAATAAAATCCTATGCAGTACACTAAAATAACTGATTAATAGAGAGACCAGAAATTTGGGATTCTGGATTCTACTGTGGTAGGCTGTCTTCTGTTTCTTCCATAGATTTCAGGAGTCCAACAAATTTGTGTACAGAGGAGTAGCCCATTATATTCTCTGCTTTTTATTTTGAAAAATAAAGAGGTTAATAATGATGGAGTATAGCCTTTATTCTGACTATTATCCTATCTTCCCCATAATTCTAACAGGAAACATTTTGGAATGCCAGCATTAGCCTCACACTGTAGAAAACATGCATGTGGATGATCCCACAGCTCCTTCAGCCTTCTGACTAGCTAGCTCTACTTTTAATATCTTGTTCTTAACAGATAGTTAAATTAAACTTCAAAGACTATATAACTCTATTCTAAACACTCAAGCCAGGGTTAGAATCTGGGAGGATTGATGCATCACAGAGATGTGTAAAGGTTGCAATTATTTCAACTGCTATTTATTTTAATCCACAAAGCATTTTATGTGAACAATGGTAATTAGAGGATGAAACTAGAGGCAAAGAAGTACAAAGTATAAGCTAATAATGAAGAAGTCTTATAATACAGAATGGAAGGTCAGGCTATGTCTAGAACAATGAATAAGGATTGCTGCTTGCCTTTGGGAGCCCACACAGTTCATGAAACATGCTCCCAGTGTATGGGCCTCGCTAGTCAATTTTAGAAAGTTAATGGGAAAGAGTGTCAGATACATGTCTCAGTGTTTATAGGGCTGACTAGAGCAAGTGAAGAAGCTATGATGTCATCAACATAACATTCTTTGTAAGTTTTTGCTGGACCACACTGCTGAGGGGAAGTTCAGAAAATGAAATCCTATCAGTCGATTTTGTTCAGTTAAGATGTTTGAGTGAAAGGGTTTTTTTTTAAATTTTTTATTTTATTTATTTATTTATTTATTTTCGGAAACGGGGATTGAACTCAGGTCCTTGCGCTTGCCAGGGAAGCATTTATTCTACTGACCCATCTCCCCGGCGAGTGAAAGTTTTATAATGGCTTGGGACCTTCACACATAGTTTCTCTGTCTGGCCCTTCTATGAAGTTGTGAAAGTACATTTTATAGTTAATTCAGAGGCCTTGGAATAGATCAGAGACCTTCGGTCCACCCAGTCACAGAGTCCAAGGCTACCACCTGTCTGTTACTGTTGGAATTTGCAGATAAAAAGGGAGAATAACCTGTCTAAAAATACTTGTCTACATGCTTTAGAAATATCAAAATCATTCTTTTCAATTTTTTTTACTATTGCATATATTTAGTACATAATGACTACATTCCTCATGGAGAGCTAGTACATGTACAGAGCATACTTCAATTATTTTTCCATACCACACCAACTCTTGGTCGTCTTCCTATTTGTAAAAGATCTGGCTCTCTATTTTTTACTCATATCTGTCTTTATTTTGCTCTTTATTTATATTTTGTGTTTCTCACATAAAAGAAATAATGAAAACAAAAAAATGAGTTTAAAGATAAATTATCATTAAATACAATATAGTCTGGATTCTGCAATCAGAAAAACTCAGTTACTATTCCAGGCAATATTTAGGACATTGAGAGAAAAATGGCCTACAGATTAGCTGTAAGTATTGTATGGATTGTTCAATCCTTTAATCTCTTAATTGTGTTGTTATTATCTTAGAGAAAATTCACTGTACTTAAGGAGGTATGTTAAATTACCAACATTAAAGTTATAAACTGGATGATGCTACACAGTGCATTCAAATGGTTCAGGAAAAATAATAGTTAAATATATATGGAAAGCCAAGGTCTGAAGAGAGAAAAAAGGAGGTAGAGAAAGGGGAAGAGTGAAAACAGATGGGAAGAGAAAAATTAATATGTAATAAACAAAATATTGTGGCACACATTCCACAAAAACATCTAAAAATTTTGAAATACACTGGAATCAACCTTTTTTTGAATCAATCTTATAAAGGAGGTAAAAGGTCCATACAGTAATAATTCCAGTACTTTGAAAAAAAGAGATTGAAGATAGTTTCAGAAAATGGAAAGATGTTCCTTTCTTGTGGATAGAAAGAACCAACATTGTGAAAATGGCTATTCTACCAAAATTGTTATAAAGAGTCAATGTGATACTGATGTAAATATCATTAGTATATTTCACAGATCTTGAGAGACATTCCTAAAATTGAACCAGAAAAGACTTAGTATATCAAAATAAATCCTGCACAACAAAGGAAAGGAATGAGACATCGGAAACCCTGACTAAAATTATATCACAAAGATACTTAGATAAAAACAACATGGTACTGACAGAAAAAAAGAGAGAGACCTGAGGATGAATGGAACAGATTAGAAGAGGTAGATAAAACTACAAATAACTCAGACACATTAAGTTTGACAAAGGGGCCAAACATGTTCACTGGAAGAAAGATATTTCTTTAATAACTGGTGCAAGAAAAACTAGCTCTTTACATGTCAAAGGCTAAAATTAAACCCATGTCTATCACCATGTACTTTCTGCTTGCCTTCAATTTTAATTCAAAACTGAGAAGAATAATTTTATTATTTTAACAGTAGCCAAGATGTCCTCAGATTCTATTCTAAATACACGGGTAACTAAAATCTTCCAGTTATATGGTACAATGATCTGGATGCAGGACTCTCAAAACTATCCTACAATAAAAGTTAAAGAGTAAGGAACTTACTTTTACTTGCTTTTCCTTTTGGTAGTGCTGGGAACTGAAGTCAGGACTTCCAGGTACAAGGCAAGTGCACCACCCCTCACTTATACCCTTAGCCCTCAATTACATTGATCACAGTTTTACTCTGGGTAATTAAAATCTGTATGAAGACAAATCTGAGAGTGGTATTTTAAATTCCAGCAGTGTATGAAGTGGTAGTTCTGTACTACACTTGTAGGATCTTCTGAACAGGAGAGGGCTTGTGCTGATTGCACCATACACAGCATTTCAGCAAAGTATTAATTGATGGGAGACCAACAGCCATAAAAGCCCAACTCATCACCTATTACCGAAAAGAGCAATCTAATGAATTGGCACCAAAAGCCAACTAAAGCTTGTGAGGCACAAAGTTGTTCCCAACTGCATGACCACAGTACTGGAAGGATTTCCCGAGACTTTCTGGATGGATGGCTTGGTGTAGAAAGGAAGACAGATATGTGAATGATGATGTAAGTGTCACTTCATGTGCTTTCTGTTGACTCCTTATTTTGAATAATGTTTGCTAGTTTCCATTAAAAAGTGAAGCTTTACAAAAGCAATCAAATTGAATTTCTTTGGACTACTTGTTTGTTGACATAGAGAGAGAGAAAAAAATCAAGGGAAAATCTCTAAGGTTTCCTTTAGGGGGTTACAAATCACAGAAATATGTGTTATGAAGATATTTATAAGCTTGGTTTAGATAGCATATAGTAATCTATAAACGCTATTCAAGTGATTTATGTCACAATTGTTCTTGCATATTAACAATATCATAAAAAGTATTTAATTTATTCTCATGGATGTGCATTCACATTATTTGCAACAAGTCACTTATAGGGAAATATGCAACTCTTAAACTAAAGTGAATGCATCTCTAGTGGGTTTTGAACAGTTATTACTGTCTAATAAATGTAGTGTCTTAACTTACTATTCAGGCTAATGGAAATGTTCGCCAGACACCCTGTAAGCACTTTATCCTCTGAATTAGTGGACAGTTTGGAAACAAGCCAGGATCCATATACTGTGTCTAAAATGATAGAAGATCTGGATGGCAAAGAATCCACTTTCCTTGCAGAAAATTTTCTAGGCATGAAAAAGACATCACTGCTCAAATATGCATCTTACCTGCAGCCGGATGGATATAACATCTTGGGCTTTTAAATGTTCTTTAAAAAAAACTAAACATATGTACATAAGATGGAGAAAAAAGAAATAAAAGAGGAAGAGAGGAAGGTTGGGAGTTACAAGTTGGGATGAGAGTACATTGAAGAGTGAGGGGGTAGGAGGCAGAAGTGAGTTTGAAGCTGAGTGAGTCTTTTCAGTGTTTTATCATTTAATTCTTTCAGGAACCCTTTGAGGAATGAACAATAAATAACCATTTGATAGATCTGAAGATTGAGGGCTTACTCCAGCTATAGAGAGTACAATTACAATTCTAATAGTTAATCTTTTACCAATAAATAGTGCTGCCTTGGTTCAAAATAATTACAGCCAGTGGTCCCTGGTGAGCGAGCAAGGCACCTGCTGCAGCACTAGACTTCCGCAGGTGGGCACCGCACCCCCAAGACCTGGGTGTGGATACTCACACCAGCAGTTGGCAAGTCAGATGAACCAGTGCTGTGTTTTGGGCACACACACAGGCAGAATAGAATGGGATGCTGATAACCCCAGTCCTCACATGTAGAAGCCAAGATCACTCTATACACAGCACAAACCCTGCTACAAAATTGGTTGCAGTACACAACACATTTCTGAGACCAGACTTGGATCTACCACAGAACTGCAAACAACAGAGGAATTTTACTGTGTTTACGTTTCTATGTATTTGTAATTAGTTTTCCTTTTTGTGTCTGGGTGTTCATTCTTTCATTTAGTTTAATTTGGTCTTGTTTTATTGTTTTAGGGTTATTGATGGTTTTCTGTTTTAGTCACTTTTTTCTTTTTTCATTTCTCTTTAATGACTTAGATTTATTACCTTCCTGTATGTTTTCATCTACTTGTGTTCTAATTCTCTTTTGCTAATTGTTTTGCTTCATTTTGTGCCATTTCATATCAATAAACATTGTCTCTTCTCTGCCCAGTTCACTTCAATACTCCTCTGATTCTTCTGTTCTTTCCTTTTCTGTCCCACAGTTTCACAAAATATAGATGATCATGCTCCTACTATATAGAACCTTAGTCGTCTCTCTGCCTTGTCCCCTATGCCTCTTAATCCTCCCCTCACAGCAAGGTAAAATCACTCCACCGAAGGAAAATTCATGGCTTACAAGTTCCTGGTATATGGTGGATTCTGTTATCCAACTATAGAATTTGCTTCAAAGTATCTGTTAATAGTTATCATAGCTTGTCAGTAGCTGGGCTACCCTTGAGACTATCAGTATTGTTAACTGTACTACTTTAGCAAGGATGCCATACCTGCTATAATCAGTTTTTCTCTCTTGTATGACAACACTGTGATTTTATGGTATCATTAGCATCACCATAATACAGTACCAAAGGACTGGGTGCTAAATTAAATAGGCAACAACTGCAATCTTTAACACATTGGGAAGGTAGGTTCTTTAGAGAGACAAGAAAGACCAAGAACCACCCACATCTACAAGATATCCCTGTGGAACAGCAATTTTAAAGGGAATTCATGATAGAGAAATGAAGTTATCTACCATAAAAAATCTGTAGACATCAATACAGAAGACAATACAATACAAAAAATAGAAAACAGAAAATGAGAAAACACAGAAGCAAAATACAACCTCGCATCCACAGCCCACCAAGGACAAGTGTAACAATAGAGAGAAAACAAAAACCAATTACTGAAATATTCTGAAAAGATAACAACAGAAGTGGGAAAAACAAATGGAATAGGCTATAGAAAAAAAATCTCTAAGATACAAAAAGAAATGATGATCAAATGAACAACATTAAATCAGACACAGATAAAAACATAGAGGGAAAAAAGTAGAGGGGTTCAGGACAATGGGCAGCATGAAAACACACAAAGGAAAGAAATAGAATTCATGAAAAAGACACAATCAGAAGGAGAGGAGATTTGAAATTTTATTGAAGGGGCTGAGGAGATAGCTCAATAGAATAAGCCCTTGCCTGGCAAGCACAAGGGCCTAAGTTCAATCCTCGGTTCTGAAAAAAAAAAAAAAAAAAGAAAAGAAAAGAAAGACATTTCATTGAAAGCAGAATATATGAAGAATATATACAACATCATAAATGAAGGAGAGGACAGAATATCAGATCTATAACATAAAATTGTGGCTAGAAGCCATGAAAGGAAACACATCAATAAACTACAAAAAGAGACTACAAAAGTCTCTTGTGAGTTTTGCATTTAAATTTTCTTCTTTTTCTAGAAGTTTAAGGTTCAACAAGATTAAGCAAAAAAAGAACATAAGATTGATTAGCATCAGTGAGAAAGTGAGACACAGCACAAAAGACAAAAAAAAAAATTCATCACAGAATGACAGAAAACTTCCCAAATATGGATAGAGAATTGGACATGCGATACACGAAGCACATAGGATTCCAAATAGCTGTGACCAAAAAAAATCTACACCAAGGCACAAAATAATTAAGATTTCAGAATTTTAGCACAAGAACAGAATACTAAAAGTGGCTAAATAGAGGAAACAAACCACAGATAAAGGACGACCTATGAAAATCACATCAGATATTTCAACACAAATATGAAATTTAAGCAGATCTTGGAGTCAGGTGTTTAAATCCCTAGAGGAAAAATCTTCAGCCAAAATTGATGAATCCTGTAAGAATAACTTTCAAAATAAATGGAGAAATAATATACTTTCATGAAAAAAAAGAACAACTAAAAAAATTATTACCACCACACCAGCTCTTACAGAATGTTCTGAAATAAGAAATAAGGAAGACCATAAACACATAAACACAATAGAGAGAAGCAGGAAGAGAGCAAGCAATTAAACAGCGGGAAAAGAATGGAATAAATAATAGGAAAATAATATGCCAACAAAAAAGATAAACCAATGAATATCAATTAAAATCAACAATGTAAATAGTCTCAACTCACCCATCAAAGGAAATAGACTGGAAGAATGGATCCAGAAACAACAGCCAATAATATGCTGTTGTCAAGAAACATATTTAACTCAAAAAGGAATTCATAGACTAAAATTCAAAGGATGGAAAAAATTCTATATACCACAGGAACATAGAAAAAAAGCAGGAGTAGCTATTCTATTTGCAAACAATGCAAACTTTAAGCCAAAACTTACCAAAAGAGCCAAAAAAAGGTCACTACATACTTGTTAAGGGAAAACTCCAAGAAGAAGAGAAAACAAACATAAATATATATGCACCAAATACAAGTATGCTGAATAAACAAAGATTAAGAGATATGAAAAACAAAATAAGCACTAACATAATTGTAGTAGGGGAACTCAATATCCCACTCTCAAAAACAGATAGATGAAACAGATAGAATATCAACAAAGAGAGCCCAAGCCCAGGCCTGGCGAGTGTTTGGAGGAGCTTCCCTGCTCCCCTCTGTCCACTGGAACTCTACAGATCCAGCCTAGGCACACTGGGTGAGTGAGACCTTCCTCCTCCCTCTTGGGACACCTCTAACTCCCTGCATCCAGCCTATGCCTGACATGTGAGACTGTCCACTATGCTCTCAGGACCCCTTCACCCCTCCAGAGCCAGCCCAAACCAAGGACCAGCGAATGTGTGAGAGATCTTCCCTGCTCCCCACTGGTACCCTCCAGACCCAGCCCACGACTGGCATACACACATGGGGTGAAACTCTGCACCTTAAGTTTTTGAAGAAATAGTAGGGGCCAGAACAAATCACCTAATCCAGGAGCAGAGCATCTTGGCAGAGGGGAACAACAGGTACACTTCCAAGGGCTGCAGCAAGAAGGAGCTGAGCACAGTAGACAGATCCAAGCCAGGTACAACTGGCTGTATTCAAACTTGTAGATCTGCACCTGAATATCAATAAGTTCTAAGGCTATAACTGCACCAAAGCTCTACATCAAAGGTCAGAGGACAGTGCTATACAAAAGGACAAAGAGAAGGAGCAAACTGCAATCTCAAATCCCAAGCCCACCCAGAACAAGTGCAGAGGACACTAGCACAGAAGAAAATGGGTACAACACAGCTGAAATGTCTGAATCAATAGGGTCTGAAGTAAAAAAGCAACAGCAGAAATGTATAGAGGAACTCAGATCAGAAATAATCTCAGAAATAAAAAAAAGAAATCTCTGAATTAATAGCATCTGAAGTAAAGAATCAAATGCAGGAACATATGGAGGAAGTCAGGTCAGAAATAATCACGGAAGTAAAAGAATTAATACCCGCTTCACAATAAGACACTGAAAAATGAAAAATAGACTTTAGAAAAATGGCGGATTCTTTGAAAGAGCAATACAGAAAGGAAATAGATTGCATGAAGCACAGTTACAGAGGTATAGAGGAACTTAAAATCTCTATCACAAGCTAGCAAAACCGTTACAGTGAAAGTGAAGATATAGATTGAGATCTTGAACACACCATCACAGCTATTGAAAAGGTAAAAAGAGATCTCTTAAAAACAACTAGGATGGAGGAAAAAAAAATTCATCACCTGCAAGATGATGCAAAGATGAAAAAGGGAGACTAATAGCAATCAATGAGAAAGAAGGAGTCAATAGAAATGATATAAAAAGAATATGGGCAGAAGTAACAGCAGAAAACTTCCCAAATATGAGGAAACA
>NDGN011551341.1:1392-17715 GCA_002564285.1 Tympanoctomys barrerae | reverse complement strand
TCTTTCTTTCTTTCTTTTTTTGTGGAACCAGGGATTGAACTCAGGCCCTTGCACTTGCCAGGTGAGCACTTAATCAACTGAACTCTCTCCCCGGCCTCCACATTTTTTATTTTATTTTATTTTAGTTTGAGTCAAAATCTTGATAGGTTGCCCAGGCTGGCCTAAAACTCAAGATCTTCCTGCCTCAGCCTCTGGAGTAGCTGACATAGCAGACTTGTAGCCTGAGAAGGCCTGACGATTGTGTGCTGTTTTTCTTGTACCTGTTTTCAAGCTGGGTTCCCTTGCCTTTGAGTGTATTGTTATTCCCTCTTCCCTTCCACTGTGATTCATGTGGCGAGAGCAGTCCTCACAGGCCTATACTGTGTCCCTCCAGAGTCATGCCGGACCCTTAGCCCCCTGTATCTCAGAAGGGAACTATTTGGACATAGAGTCTTTAATGAAATAGATGAAGGCACCAGAGTGGGCCCTACTCTAATCTGATTGGTGTCCTCGGAAGAAGAGGAGCTGGGACCACAGCCATGGATGTTTACAGGGGGGACACCCAGGGCAGGGTGCGGATGGAGGAACGGCCTCCGAATGCCAGCTGGGCCGGCTCCTGAACTTGGACTTGAAAATCCAAGACTGCGAGGAAATACATATCTGTGATCAGAGCTAGCTGGTGAGTGGCATTTGGTACAGCGGCCACAGGAAACTAGCAGGCCACCCCCACGGGAACGTGTGCGGGTCAGGCGTAGGACAGACGGCCACAGCTCTGGGCTTGGTGCTGGGAGGCAGCTCTGGAGCTGGCCTGCTATCTCCCCCCTGGGGAAGAGGGAGTCATTTTTTGCTCTAAATAATACAGTTATGGATTTAGGGCAGGAGTGTTGTAAAAGTGTCTATGGGAAAGAAGTGGGTGTGGATGAAAGGCAGAGAGGAGAGGAAAACAGTCTCTAAGTCCACTAGGTCTGCCAGGTGGCCACTTCGCCACGCTCCTTCTGTTGGATTTGGTGCACTTAGTGTCCCCAGCCCTGCCTGTCACTCCCCAGGAGATGATGGAGGCCTGGGCAGTGAGCATCATCATCAAGACAGTTGCTGGAATAATCCGGAAGGAAGGAGTGGCTCAGTGTTTGTAGGATGTAAACCAGGAACTGGTCACCAGGCACCCAGTGTCTTCATTAACAATTGGTGCAACTCAGACCAAAGCGGAAACAAGAAACCGAACACAGAGGAGGCCTAGATAATACCCGTTAAGGCTCCCGAGGTAGCAGTTCCCGAAGCCAGAATCACTTCTGGATCCTTCTGGTTATGTGAATGAGTACGTTTCCTTCAATATGCACATACCCACCCTCTCCCACACCAAGTTCAATTAAGCCTGAGTTTCTGTTTCTTGTCTCCGCGAATCCTGGCAGATGTGGGTACCACCTGACCGGGAGACGGGTCAACAGCAGCACGCAGCAGAGACGGTTGCCGTGGGCGGTGGCGCTGGATTGATGCTTCATGACAGCAGGAAACTATGAAGGGGAGTGATGAAAACATTCTTTTGGGAGCTGAAAACACCCCGTGTATTGATTCGGAGGTGATATGGGCATATAAACATTGGTCAAAGATCACTGAAGTATATATTAGATGGGTGCCTTTTATGTGTGGATTAAATTAATTACAAAGATTTTTAAACAAATCTGCCCAAGTAGGTGATCCTGCCCTTGAATTGCCAGAAAACTCTGCACTGGCTGGCTGAGTCATCAGAGCAGTTTTTCCATGAGTTTTATTTTGTGAACTGTACCCTGTTATTTCCACCTTCAACTTGAAAGTCTTTCCTGGCAAAGGATACTGTGCTTTTTTGCTGTTGGTGGGCTTGATTCCGGAAGCTCTCCGAAAGGTTTGCCTGCTTTCTGGGCCAGTCACCCACAGGCCAAGGGCATATTTGCCCAGCCTGGGCACCTCCTGGGATAGTGACTGGGGAGTCCATCTCTCCACCCGCCACCTCCTCAGTGTTCCCACGATTCCTGGGAAGGGAGAAATTATCTTGGCTGAAGATTCTGAACCAAGGGGACAGATGCAAAAAGATCTTGTGCTGAAGTTTTCTGGCCTAGAATGTGAAACCCAAGTTATCTGAAAACCACAGCTGGCAGGACATCCCGGAGAGCTGGGCTGATGCCAGAGGCATCTGTATCTTTGGCCAGGATAGAAGATGGAGAGAGGAGAGGCCTGGGCCTGCGGGCTGCTTGCTGTCTCCTTAGCACCCACCTCTGGTTCCCACTCTGCTGCATCTGCAGAGCCAGAAGCAGAACCACTTCCTCCTTTGGCCTTGAACTGTGGACAGCACCCAGGCCTGTTTGGGTTGACCTGGGATGCAATGGGCACGTTCATTCCATCAGCTCCCTGCATCGAAGTCTCAGTGCTTTGCTGATGGGACATACCATGGTCAGAGGCCTGAGCCTCCGGGACCACATGACAGCCATCATGGGGAGGCTTTGGGTGTTGACATGGGGCTCCAGCCAGGACTGGACCTGGGACATGAAGTGCTCTTTGTGAGCACTGAATTCCATAGCTGGCACTCACAGGTCCTGCACAGATGCCCGGCCAGGGCCCTCGGGTGTGCAACTCTGGGAGTTCTGTGCCATAGTATGTGGGGAAACCGAGACACAGCGAGACTCGGGCATGGAAGCACAGCAGTGCTCTGCCTGCCTGGGGCCTGCTCTTGACTTTCCTAATTTGGCCTTGTTTATCCCTCACATGATCCAGAAGAGTGTGCATCTTTTCTTGCTTATTTTTGTAGAGTTAGCATGTGGCAGGAAGTAAGAAAAAGCACAGAGCTGCCCTGCCCTGTTCCCTGTTCCCTGTGCCCTGTGCCTTGCACCCCCCTCCATATCATGTGCTCATAGAAAGTTAGACTCAGTAATAACCAGCCCAGCCCAGCCCAACTCAGCCCAGCAGCTTCTTAATAAGACTTAGTCTCTGCTGTGTCACTGAGAAAAGTTTTGCTCCAGAGTTTCAGATCTCTGGTACTTAGGTACCCCTGGCTTCCTGCACCCAGAAGGAATGAGGCCAGGGTCTACTAGGAGCCAGTGGAGCAGCCAGGGGCTAGGGTAGGCTGGGGTGGGTGTGGACAGCTGGGGCACACCACAGGCCCCTGTAGCACGCTCCTCTCCACCCACTTTAATGATGAACTATTTCAGGAGGAGAGAGGACAGTGGCCCTGTGGGTTTCTGTTCATGTAGCCCTGGAGATGTCTCATCACCATTAGCATACAATATGGGGGTGGGGACTGGGAAGGACAGAAAGGCTGTCTTTCTTGAGGAATAGCAAAGATGTGCACAGCAGAAAGGTCCAGAAGGGCCAACTCCTGGAGCTCTCCCCACTGTCTGCTTCAGCACCCCGAGAGCAGGTGCCTCTGACAGCCCCATCCTGACCTCCGGGCCCTGCCCTAGTTCTAAGCCACTATGGATGGATTGAAGCTAGGAGGTCCCTGGTGGACTCAGGGCTGGAGGCCTGGGGCCTTCCTAAGAAGGAGGTGACTTCCCAGGAGCTGAGGTGCATGAGCCCTCAGCAGCCAGGATGCCTGGCGGCCCCTCAGCCACCTGCAGAAATGGGAGAGTTTCTGTGAGGCTGGAGACCACCACATCTAGCTCCTTGTCCCTGGCATTCTCTGAGCAGCACTGGGGAGACCAAGAAAACCGGGCATGGGGCAGGTGGCTCATCCAGGCACTGGGCACGGGACAGGTGGCTCTGGAAACCTGACATCACCTGAAGCTCCTGGAGCCAGCACCTCCATCTGAGCCCACAGGGCCCTCCTTCTTATTGAGCAGTGGCCTTGCTGGGAAGACTAGCTGGGACTGTTAGAAACCAGAACACAGAAGGCTGTGGCCTGGCGTGGACAGGGGGGACGAGTCAGGTTGGCTGGGACATGGGGCATCAGGGCCATGGATTTGGGCCCCTGCCATGGGACTACATTATGCAGGGCAAGTCTGGGCAGGCTCAAGGAGTACGGGCTGCATGCCAGGCACCAGACAGAAAGGGATGCTGCTCACACCTTCCCTGCTCTTCCTGTCCTCCCTAGGCTCTCCCCAGGGACAGGCCCAGCTCCTTCAGCCCCTCTACCCAATAGCTTCTCCCAAAGGGGCAAGGGGGACCTATCCCAGGTTGGACAGCAGGTGCTCAGGGTGGGCCTCTGTGGGGTGGAGCAGAGGTGGGGGCTGTCAGAAACCATGTGGGCTCAGACACAGATGGGAGGGCTCTCAGTCTGTTCGTGACATATAGAGAGGTGTCCACACACAGGAGCCAGCCTGTGCCCAGGGGCTGCAGGACAGAGCATGACAGAGAGGCAGCTTCCTGCCCCAGGCAGCACTTGTGGGCTCTGTGTCCTTTCTAGGATGGAACGAGACACTACAGAGCTGGATGTGGAGATGAGAGCTAAGGTTCCTGGGATGGGGGGCCCAGGGACATAGCCAACAGAGGACAGCCTAGTGACCATCATTGCCTCTGGCACAGGAATGGATGGCTACTAGGAAGGGGGTGGGCAGAATTAGGTGTAGGCCGAGCCAGTTGGAGCAGACGGGAAGAATGCTGGAGGTGTAGACACAGCTGGCCAGAGGAGGCAGCCTCAGAGCTGAGGGAAGGAGCAGATGGCTTGGGGGAGCTGGTGGGAAGGAGCTGCCCACCCTGGGTTCCTGCTATCCTCAGCTGTCCTCCCTGTGGGACGGCACAGAGAGGGCGTGTGCAGTAAGCTGCCCTTACCACCAGATAGAAAATGTTTATTGATATACATTTTATTGCTCTTTTATAAAACTTCCTTTGGCAACACAGGGTCACTGTGCTTGTTGATGGGCACCACAGTGCCAGTCCTCAGGTGCGCAAGGCAGAGCTAGAGCCCACTTTCAGGTGGCTGCCGGAGCCCAAGATCTCTGTCCAGGAGCTGCCCAGATGTTCCACAGTGGCCCAGGGTGGGGTAGGGATGTACCCAGAGTGCCCAGGACTGGCTGAGCACAGAGGCAGGAAGGTAGTCAGCAGCCCAAGCTATCCAAAGAGTCCTGTCTCCAGCAGCCCAGTGGGGCCAGTCATTCCCCCATTAGGTCACTGAATGACTCAGCAGGAGTACTGGGGGCTGTTTCTGGAAAGACTTGGTTACAACGCAAGTTAACAGGATCCTTTGCCTGAAAACCCCACGCCATCTGGGTTTGCTCTCATGCTATCTTGTAGGAATGGACACCCTTGTCCTCTGGGGCTGGCACTGGCTGGGTCACCTTCAAGGAGGGCTGACCAAAGGGACAGGAGGTGGATAGAGCTGGGCGACCATGTCTTCCCCCTTATTGACCAGCCTGGGGAACAAGGGACCTCACGCTGTGGGGCAACTCTGGTACCATGGGTCACTGAAGCAGAGTGGCTGGTGGGCACAGGGCCACTGCTTCTCTTTCCAGGTGGCTGTTCAGCCTCTCAGTCACTGCGGGAGCCTGCAGCCCAGGGAGAAGAGACACAAGGGGCTGGAGACACACCCTTTCCCTCCACCTGGACACGGAGGCCACTGTCCTGTTTCTATCCTTGGCAGAGTGGCCTGCCTCGTCCTGCCCCACACGCTGGCCACTCAAGAGGCATTCCCAGAGGGGCACTGCATCTCCATGGTGACCGTGTTGGGTGTGCTGCCTGCGGCCTCCCCCAGCTCGGCGCCATCCCGAAGGGCCCGCTGGAAGACTACCCTGAGCGGTTCCCACAGCCGCTGTGACTTGTCCCTCCCAGCCAGGAAGTAGACAATGGGCTTGGCACAGCTGTTGATGCAGATGCAGAGGTCGGTGACATACTCAGGGAAGGGGGCCGGGATCAGGAAGACCCAGAAGAGAAACCAGTCAATGCCCAAGTAGATGGAGGACACGAGGAAGACAGAGACGATGGCTAGGATGACATGGTTGAGCTTGGCAGATCGCTGGCGCTGCCGTGCACGGCACTCCACGTGCAGGATGAGGGCCAGGCAGGGCAGCACCATGAGTGGGCAGAAGAGGAGGAAGAGCAGGATGCCCAGGGAGATGTCCATGTGCCTGCAGGTCGCCCCGGAGGCCTCGCGGCCCAGGAACACACAGAAGTAGTTGTGAATGCCAGTGACCAGGAGGGCCAGCAGCCAGAGCAGGGTGCACACTACAGCCGACAGGTGCTTGGGCCGCTGGCGCCAGTACCAGCAGGGAAAGATGACTGACACACAGCGCTCTGTGCTGATGGCAGGCAGGAGGCTTACGCTGGTGACGAACGTGCAGAGTCCCAGAATCCGGCATACGCTGCGGAGGTAGTCGGCAAAGGGGCTCAGGAAGCCACCAGTGTTCAGCAGGGAGAACAGGGCCTTGCTGAACAGGTAGGTGCCATCGGCGCTGGCCAGATGCAGGAAGTAGATGGAAAAAGGCGTCCTCTTGATGGAAAAGCCGAAGAACCAGAGGACCAGCCCGTTGCCCACCAGGCCACACAGGCAGAGCAGCAGGAAGATATAGTCCATGATGGCCGGCGGCGGCGGCTGGACGATCTGCTCAATGGTCAGGAAGCCTCGACTGTAGAGTTCTGAGGCCTCGTCCCCAGCCGGACACATCTGTGCAGGTGCAGAAAGGAAACATGGTGATGTAGCTGTCCCCTTCCCTCCATCAGGCCTGCACCTATAGCTGGGCCTGGTGGGCTCCATTAGGTGCTTGAGGGTCACTGAGTGTGGCCAAGCAGAAAACACCCCCTCTGTCACCTAACACACTTTGTTTCCCAGAGGCTTGAGCTAGCAGCACAGAGTGCCACACCTACAGCAGTGACACAGAGCAACCAGCCACCCACAGGGGCTCCCACCACTCAGCAGGCAGCACAGACTCTGTCTAAAGACGCCCCACGTCATGAAAGTTAGGAGAAAATGAGGAGCCTTGTGGGTTGAGGGAGACCAGAGAGACAGGACTAGTGAACCCAACACTATATACTGGACCTTAGCAACTGCTACCACGGGGTGGCGGGCCCACAGGAGAAGGAGAGCAGGGGCTACGCGTAGACAATAGAATTGCTTCCACATCACATTGTCAGAATGCGGAAATGGACGCAGGCTATGCGTGGGAACGTCCTTGTTCTCAGAAGATTCAGGCCGTCTGGAGGTAAAGGAGCTTAGTGTCTGTGATTTACTTCTAAGTAACTCTAGAAAACATTGTGTGTTATCAAGTGATACACAGAAGTAAGGGTAAGGAAAGGTAGACGACAAGCGAAGGGTGGTGGAGGGATTTTGACCTCCTGTTCTTGCAAGTTACTTGCAGATTGATCTTTCAGTATTTCAAAACAAAAACACAAAACATTTACTTCTAAAGAAATGCCCAACAGGGCATGGTGACTCATGCCTGTAATGCCAGCTACTCAGGAGGCTGAGACAGAACTGCCAGGATGAGCCTAGCCTGGACAATTTAGCAAGATGCTGTCTCATAAAGGGTTGGAGATGGAGTTCAGTGCTCACTGGGTTCAATCTCCAAGACCAGAAGAAAAGTAAGTGACTGGCCTAGCTGCAGCGGGACTCTATCCCATAGTAGGGTCAGAGAGAACTGGGATGGGAGGCGGTGTCAGGATTCTGGATTGTGGGAAAGCCCAGGGGGTGCCAGGGAGGAGGAAAGGCTTTCGGCATCTGCTCTTCATGCAGCCACAGGAAGCTGTGAAAGCGAAAGCAGCTGAATGCCATCCCTGCCTACAGGGTCTGGGCAGGCTTACAAAAGCATGAAGCTTGGCCAAGGGCCAGAAACTGGCAAGTGGTGAGCACAGTAACAAACCCAAGGGCGCCCACCCTGAACCAGGCGAGCAGCCTGCTCTGCTCGGGTGGGTGGCTTCCAGGACGTACTCCCTGCTCCCCACAGTGACCAGAACTCTATATTGGGATGTGCAGTGTCCTGATCTTTCAATGTTAATGTTTAAGACACTGCAGGCAAACACAACCCATCTGAGTTTCACTCTCAGGGTTGTTCTGGCCCTCTTATTCCTCATGGCAAGGGCTGCCCTTCCCATACCCCTGCAGACAACACTAATCCATCCAGCCCTGGCTCCCCAAGGATGATCCATCTCAATTGCTCAGGGCTCTTCAATGAAACAAATAGAAAGGAAAACCCTCGTAAATGCACATGCGCACAGAAAGGTACTACAGGCAAGATCCTCTCTGCTATCTTCAGATGGCTCTTGCAGAAAGCTCATCCTGGGGAATCACACATTGTCAGGGATCTTTTGACCTGGCTTAGGTCAAGGGTATCCATACACAGGAACTGGAGGTGTCAGCTACACACTGGGGATACTCTACTGTTTGGGGTGAGCTTTTTATGGGGTCCTGCTCACCACCTGTCATCCTCCAAACACATCCAACAGCTTAACATCTCTGTCTGCCTCTGTTGATTCCCCAAAGCCAGCTGCTTAACTTCTCTCTGCTTTCTTTCCAGGGGCTTGGGGTTTGCCTATTCCAGGACTTAGGACTCCACTAGGTGGGGACAGATCCCGGGGAGGGAGCAAGATGGCAGAGTACTCTAGGGCTCTCTCAGGCTGGAAAAAGCTTACAATTTCATCCCGTGGAGGAGGGGGAGGCTGGTTGAGTCACTAGGTGGGGGCTGCCATTCCCAGACACACCCCGCCTTGTGAAACACCCACTCTGGAGCCTGCCCATTCACTGATTGCACTCCATCTCTGCTCTGGGGGCTTCTGGAGATGCCCCCAGTATGTGTAAGTTCTGCCTCCCAGGCTGGGCTCCCCTCATTCCACAGTGGGTACCCTGGGGAGGAAGTAAAGAGTCAAGGGGTTGGGGTGGGGAATCTTGGGGGCTGGGCAGGAGACCAGTTACTGGAGTGATGTAAGCCTTCAGGTTGAAGAAATTGGAATAGGTAAATCTCAAGGACTTGAGCACCCTGATGGGGCTCAGAAGGGAAGGGAGTTTTTGACCCTTCTGTGGGCTCAGAGGAGTAGCGAGTAGAGAGAGTGAGGGCAGGAGGCACAGTCACCCTGGAGGGCTTTCCTGTATCTCAGGCAGGGACAGTGCCTGCAGAGGGAGGTGGGCAGCCCATTGAGGTATGGCAGTGAGAGCTCACATGATCAGGGCCACCCCGAGGCAGCATCCAGAGCTTCCCAGTAGGGCCTGGCCATAGCAAATAGCCAACTGCCCACTTCTATAGGGAGGGATGAGATGAGACCATTCATGGCTGGGAAAAGATGATGAGGGACAGCACGGGAAGAGACTTGCAGGATGGCCAACAACCAAACTTGCTTCACTAACAAGGACAGTGGATCTGAGAGACCAGGTAACCAGAAGGAGACCACATGGTGCAGAGCTGGAGGTAGGGCAGGAAGGCAGGTGGTGGGGGAGCATACTCGGCTGGGTGTGTTCCTCCCACTATATCTTCAGGTAGCCCAGAGACCCCTCTGCTTGTGGCACTTGCCTTGTTCCCGTTGGTGGGATGGGCTTCCCACGAACAGTTTCCAGCCATCTTCTGGCCTGGTGAGTCCAGATCTCTGCTTGCGGCTCACCGGCCTGCACTCCCTCCTGGCAAAGATGAAGAGAAGGGAGCTGGGGCGCCATCCCGGCCAGAGCCCTGACCCCAGGCCTCTCACCTCAGAGGAAAGGCAACCTCCTTACCCCTCCAAGCCCAGAGCTTAATGGGACTATCCTGTTGGGATCTGCAGCAGCTCACCCTGGGGCAACAGCCCTCTCCTGGCTGTGCACCCCTCATTTTGACCTTTGCTGGCCCTTTGCAGCCCCATGGCCAATCACTGGGAAAGCCCTTTCTGTGCTTCTCCTTGCTGGACATGCAAGGTTTATGAAGCTAGACCGTTTCTGTCCACGTGCATGTATTTACCCCTGCTCTACCCCCATATGTCTTGAGCTCAGTCTTTGTGTCCTGGCCCAGTACAAAGGCAGGGTTCCAAAAATCTGTCCCAGCAGTGGGTTAGGTAGTGGAGATCATTTAGCAGATCATTTTTGGCAGAGGGGACTTCTTGGAGGAGGAGGCCTTTGGCTGGGCCTCTGGTTTGTGACATGCTAGAGCATCTAGTCTCTCTCCCCTCCTAGAGGTGATGTGTGGAAGGTAGATCCACGCAGGCGTCTGGAGCATTGTCATTAGCACCAAGCCTAGCACCAGCCAGTGCCGGATAAGCACCTGCCCGCCACTTCCATCCATCCTGAAAGGTGGCCCTCCCACTAGCTATGGGGCAAATACCCTCTTTCCCCTTTGACAGGCACAGGAGGCTCAGGCTGAGAGGCCACTTGCCCAGGGACATGCTCACAATCCCCGCACACCCCGAAGCTATGCAGATCTGAGCATTATCAAGAGGGTTTCAGGGGGCCGGGGATGTATCTCAGCGGTGCAGCACCTGCCTGGCAAGTGCAAGGCCTGGGGTTTAATTCCCGGTACAGGAAAAACAAAACAACAAAACAACAACAAAAAATGGTTGTAGGGAACAAGCTTGGAGGACCGCAGTGGCCCTGGCTCCGGGCTGAAAGAAGGGAAACTGGCCTGCGGATAGGGAGGCCTGGGGGAGGGGGTGACAAGCTAGGGAGAGGGTGACCCCGCAGCCCTCAGGTCACCGATCTGCCCAAGGGAGCGCGGAGCTCCACTCCCTAGAAATTCCTGCTCCAGAGGAGCCCACGGCCTCCTCCTGTCTGCGGGCGGGGCCATGGCAGCGGAGTCTGTTATTGGCTGCATGGATGTCGATCCGCGAGAGTAACCCGCCTCTTCTTTAACCCTTGGCTTCCTAGAGCTGGGAGCTCAAGTGCCCTTGGAGGGTCTAGGCAGGGTTAGGTTCCAGGAGGGTTCAGCGTCCTCTATGGGTCCCCTCCCACCTGGAGCCTCTCTGCCTTCCTGTCTCCTAGCTGCCTGGAGCACTTTTGGGTGCTATGTGCCCCTGTTCCCTTTGGGTGTCTGTATCCCTCTGTGCCCCCTCAGCGTGGGGCCTGCGTGTGGTTCTGTGTGTGCGTGCCTGCACGTGTGCGTGAGTCTGGATGCGTGTGCCATGAGCTTTCAGGTGGCTGGTGTCACGGAGTGTGGGTTTTTATTCCCCCCACCCTCTCTCAGCCATCTTGACTGGTTGGACTACTGTCCCCTGTCCAGGTACACAAGCTTCTGGCTCCCTGGAGCTGGCTCAAGCCTTCCCGACCCTACACCCACAGATCCACCTGGCCCCAGGGTTGTGTCTCTCAGCACCCTTCCCTGCTCTCACTTTTCTTGGTGTCCTTTCCAGAAAGCCACCAGCCTAAGGTTTGGGCCCCAAGCTTTGCCACCAGGACTGCTGGACTAAGGAAAGCCTTTCACACCAGCAGGGCTAGACCCTAACTATAGGTGCCCCTAGGGTGAGGGGCTGCCCAGCCCTCCCTGAAGTGGACATACATCAGAGATCCCTGCTCACCTTTTCGGTCAGTTTGATCTGTGTCTCTGTATCCTGGTCCTTGTCCTGCCGGAGACAGTCTGAAAAGATTTCACTCCTGCACAGAGAGATCTAGAAGCCAAGTGGACCCCAGATGGGCCATATTAAAGACATGTGTGTGACGTGTACGGGATGCATGCACTCCTCCAAGGGGATCAGGGCTGTGACGGTGCTGGCTCCCTCTAAAGCTGACCAGCAAGGCTGCCTCTTCCATCCTCACCCGCAAACCAAGGATGGCCTGGCTACCTGTCTTCATCCTCCCCTCGTTCATCCCCATCCTCCATGACCCAGCCCCTCTCCTCACTCCCACCCAGTGGCCATCTGGGCTGGCTGGGCCTGAGGCCACTGGCCGTGGGAGATGCCTATCTGCAGCTCCCCTGGACTCATAGCGAACCTGTTTTCTCCTTCTACGTCCCAGGGCTCCTGTTCATAACACAAATGGAAGAGGACCAAGACCTGGCCAGCAAACAGTCTCATCAGCTGCTGACTCCACATCAGAGTAGCCGGACAAGGAAGACGTGGGACCCCCAGCTGCCCAGTGTCCCGTGGCTGTCCAGGCGGAACCCTGAGTGTCCATCTGGGGCCGTCTCTGCTGCTGTCCCGAGCTGAGCGGGGCTCAGCCCTCATGGAAGTGGGAGTGCGTGAGAGTGAGAGTAACGGAGCCCCTCCCCGGGCTTGGGATGCTGCCCGCTGGGTGTTCCCTTCCAGGCTTTCCAAAAGCACACTTGAATGTGCAGTTGGGGGAGGGACGGGGGAGCCTCCACCCACAGGAGGACAGATCAGGGACTGGCCCTGGAGGACAGCTAGGGGCTGGGGAGAGGCCAAGTGGGGGGTCAGGGCCTGCCACCCGTGAGAGTGACTCTCAAAGTCCCCCAGTGTCTTTGGGAGTCCTGGGGGCTTGGGAGTGGCAGAAGTCTTCTGGTGGGTGACAGCACTGCTCTAGAGGAGTGGGGTTCCTGCTTTTGGAGAGGTGGGATTTCTGTTAGCTGCCTGTCCTGATAGTGCCCTTCCCCTGAGCTAACAATATCCACCTCATTTTCCCGCCCTGCTGGCCTTCACTCTCACTCCCGTCCTGGGACAGCCCTCCCATGGTCCCTGGGCCCCAGGGAGCTACCTGTAGCTGTCCTGGTCCGAGGAGGCCTTCCTTGTGGAGGGCTCCTCCCCGGGACTCCTGGTAGCCGACCCACCAGGGCAGCAGGCCAGTCCAAGTACTGCCCAGAGCCTCGGAAAAATGAGAGGGAGCTCGGGCTGGAGGACGAGCCCTCGCCTGCAGGAGGAGATGGCTTTGGAAGCAGAACCCGCCCCAAACCCAATTCCTAGCCCGGCAGGAGGGGGAGGGTAAGGGAGGAGGAGAAGAGGCTGAGCCTGATGAAGCTACAGGAAGGAATGCCCCGCCCAGGAGCCCCCTAACTACCTCCCCCCCCCCAGGGACCCCAATGGGAACTCATCTCTAGGACTGGCGACACTGCATTGGCCCAAACACAGCGCCCCAGTCCAGCTGTTAATCTCCCGGGCATCCTGGGGCTCCAGCTAAGAGAAGCGGCCCCATAGAGGGAGCCATGGGCTGTCCACTTTCCTGATGCCTTTGTTCTTCTCCGCAGGGAGCAGTTTGTGGTCAGGCTGGAGGGGCTATTTTCACCCTGCTGTTTCTACTGGCCCAGGACCTGACTCTGGGAAACCAAGATGCAGCAGTGGAGGGCTCTGTGGGTGTGTGTGTGCAGAATTGGCAGAGAGACAGTGGCAGCACCCAACACGCTACCCTCCTTTCCCACCCTGGAACATGCCTGGGGCCCCCATGTGCTTATGGAACCAGGAATCCCCTGTCTTCAGTCCTAATAGCAATCAGATGGTGCAAGTGGAAAATCACAGCATTTGCCTGGTCCAAGCAGGCAAGCTGGCGGCGGCAGTGCCTGGTGCCTGGAGCGTGCGCTGCTCGGGGAGGATGAGTCAGTCTCCCCATCCAGGGGTCCTGGAACAAGTTAGTGGCTGGGACATGAAGCCTGGCCCCGAGGTGCACGCGGGGGTGGGGGGTGGAGGTAGGAGGGAGAAGGTGCGGGACCCAGGGCTGTGGCCTCTAGCAAGCATGAGGAGCTACCCAAGGAAAGGCCCTCCCGCCCTGGGCCAACTTTCTCATGACCCAGGAGTTGGAGGGAATTCTATGCTTTTCCTTTGGGAGTGAATGATGCCCAGATTGCCGTGGCGGGGGTTGGGGGGGGATACCTCTGGGAGCATCTCACAGAGAGTGTAGAAATAGCCCTTCCCTGCACCTGCCTGCAGCCTCCTGCTTCTGCCTGTGGAGCAACCTGCTGTCCCTGCCCTGCCAACCATCCACACACAGGGACTGTTGCCTACACCTCCCTGCTGGTGGCTTCTGAGGGGAGGGGGCTCTGGGATGCTGGAAGCTGAGGGTCACGCCCTGCTGAGCGCTGAGAGAGGCTGGCCTGGCAGCAAGGAGGGTGATGATCAACGGGCCACCTCCCCCGGGGGCAGGCAGCTGGGGCCCAGCTGGACTGCTTGTTTACACCGGAGGCCCAGGGAGGCCGAATCCAGGCGAGTTCCAAGTTTAATTGGATTTGGACACTTAAAAGGAATTGTGTGAAGTGGGCAGTGGCTCTGGAGTCCACTGCCTTATTTGGTATGGAAATTCATTTCAAAACAAGAGAGAGGTGCTTATAAGTGGGAACAGAGTCGTCCTTTGCCTAAGCTGGTAGAGTCCTCTTGCCACTGACTGAGTCTGCCTAGGTGGCTGTTCACAGAAAACCAGTGGTGGGGCCAGAGCTCATAAACCACAGGAACTTACACCTCACCATGCTGAAGGCTGAGAGTCCAGCGCAAGGAACTGGTAGATTTGGTGGTGGAAGCTGAGGGTCACGCCTCAGCTGGGTCTGCCGTACAGGGTCTGCTGATGGCATCTTCTTGCTGTGCTCTCTCAAGAACACAGGGAGGAGCCAAGAGCTCTCTGGAGTCCCTTTTATAAGGGCACTAGCCCCACTCATGAGGGCAGCACCCTTGCAATCTAATCACCTCTCAAAGCTCCCCCTTCTAACACCATCATCTTGGGGGTGAGGATTTCAACATATGAATTTCAGGAGGCACACAAATACACAGCCTACACCAGACGCTGTGTGGGGCTGCACAGCTGCTGTGAAGCTGAGGCCATGCGGTGTGCGTGTAGAGGCCAGGCTGCTGCAGGGACAGCAGAGGGAGCCCCGGCTGGCAGGTGGAAGTAGCGTCACTCGCTCACGGGCTCATTCACTCACTCGCTTGCTTGCTTACCAGGGCTCTGGCTTGGCTGCAAAGGTGGCTACTGAGGCATGATCCCTGCCCTTCCAACATTCACACTGTGTCCCCCTGCTCTG
Source organism: Tympanoctomys barrerae (assembly GCA_002564285.1). Classification (NCBI taxonomy): domain Eukaryota; kingdom Metazoa; phylum Chordata; class Mammalia; order Rodentia; family Octodontidae; genus Tympanoctomys; species Tympanoctomys barrerae. The sequence goes on along the minus strand of NDGN011551341.1, from coordinate 2,998 downwards.
AATGGCCACCGCCTGTCATCAGATGTCCTCTTCTGCCCCTCTCAGTAGCAAAGAGCTTAGTTGTGCCCCGCCAGATGGACTCTGCTGCCTGCATCCCTTCCTGTAACCTCTCCCTTGATTGTAGGCCTGGCCCTTCTTATGTAAGGGTCCCTGGAGGTGCCAGGCTGGTTCTGAGCAGATCTGTCTCTGCCAGGTCCTGGGGTCTGTGGCTGTCACTTTGTCCATCATCTATGAGCTCTGCCTCTGAGTCCAAGTAGATCCACGTTGCTGACCATCTCATACATCCAATGAGCAGTAGGGTGTACATCTAAATTCTGTCCCCGGACCTTCAGAGCCACCCCTAAGTGTGTAGGGTGACATCTATCCACATTTAGGTGGTGTCCACAGAACCACATGTAGAATGGGTGTGAAGTGTGTCTTCTGCAGTTGGTGGTCAGAAGGGTCTCCCTGGGACGTCCCATGGGTGGGCCATGGGCGCAGAGCCATGATGTGAAGGAGGAGCCATGGGGGTCTGAGTCCCTTACCCGTGCTTTCATGACCTGCTAGGTCGATTGCAGCCGTCCCATTGCTATTGATGATGGACTGTGGCACACATTTAATCAAAAATGGGAAGCACTTGGGGTCACTGGGTAACTTTGTACCCCGTGGGCAAAATGGGTCCTGCCTGGGGCTCAACATAGTTTTTCCATACCCAGAATTATGCTGAACCAATTTAGGTCAGATGTTACTTATTTGAGTTGACTCAATCAGTTAACTATCAAAATCTACACCTTGTTTGCTTGACAACTGGACATATTTCTTTAAACTATAATCTCCAGATATGAAAGACAAGTTCATAATTGTCATAATCCCTAACGTGTTATAACCATCCTGTGTACAAATGGAAACACAGAATTCCCTCCCCAGGATAGAAGGTGAGTTTTCTTTGGGTGATGTTTATTCCTGACATTTCATAACTTAAAGATTGTGATATAGATTTATATTAATAATTAATATTGAGTCTGTCAAGATTACATTTGTTGGACTCATATTAGGAGCAACTATTACAACAACCTTGCTGTGATTGGTCCTGACCATGTGGTCCAACAGTCTTTAGGACTGGCTGTGAGAAGAGTCTGGAAAGGTTTGCAGGTGCCGCTGAAAAGCAGCTGTCAAACACCTGAGGCTGTACTTGATGGGAGATTCCATCAAAACTCAGAAGACCAGAGGATGCGGGCAACGCTGCTGGGAAAGACCAGGCACAGGAGGTCTCTGCTGGGAAGGACTGTGTCACTGTTACTCTCCTCTCGTTGCTGAGACAAATTACCTGGTGCCCAAAATGAAGGAAGGAAAGGTTTATTTAGCTCATAGTTTGTGGAGGTTTCAGTCCATACTCAGCTGGCTCCAAGGCAAAGCAACACGTGGCAGAGGGCGACAGGAAACAACGAAACAGCAAGCTCAAAAGGGAGGAGTAGCAGCAACAATGGCAGCAGAGAACACGTCCCTCTCCCTTATGATGTATTCAGGCTATCTGCCCCAGGCCGAGTGTAGCACTTCACACCTTTAATCCCAGCAGCATTTACACCCATAATCCCAGCACTGGATCATGAATTAATCACAAAGTCTA
>NDGN011551336.1:0-15819 GCA_002564285.1 Tympanoctomys barrerae | reverse complement strand
TTTTTTTTTTTTTTTTTGCGGAACCGGGGATTGAACTCAGGCCCTTGCATTTGCCAGGGAAGCCCTTATTCCACTGAGTCATCTCCCCGGGCCCATTCTGTATGAATTATAAAAGAGTTGTTTTTTCAAAAATCTGTTATGTATGCTGTTGATATTTTGATTAGTACTGCATTGAATCTGTTTAATAATTTTGGTAGTATTGCCATTTTGAAAATACTGATTCTATTTACTTAGGAGAAGGGGACATCTTTCCACTTTCTGATGTCATTTTCACTCTCCCTTTTCAGGGTACTACAGTTTGTAATGATTTTTCACTTCCTTGGTTAGATTAATTCCTAGGCATTTTATTTTTCTTGGAACTACTGTGCATGGTATTATTTTTGTAATTTCCTTTTCATCCCATTAATTGTTGCTGCACACAAATGTTAATGATTTTAGCACACTGATCGTGTATCCTGCTTCACTGATGAAATTTGTTATTAATTCTGACTTTTTGGTGGAATTCTTTGAGTCTTCTATGTAGATTATCTTATCACTTATAAATAATGATAATTTGAGTTCCTCTTTCCCTATATGTCTCCCTTTTGTTTTTCTTGCCTACTTGTTCTGGCAAATGTTTCAAGTACTATGTTGAATAGAAGAAATGATATCGAAAATCTTTGTCTTGTTCCTGATTTTAGGGGGTATGCTTTTAGTTATTCTCCATGTAGTATGTTGCTGGACATGGGTTTGTAATATATAGCTTTTAATCACATTTAAATATGGTCCTTCTGTACCTGGTTCCTTCAGGGTTTTTATTATGAAGAAGTGTTCGATTTAGCTGAGAGCATTTTCTGCATCAATTGATCTAATCCTATAGTTTTTGACCTTCAGTTTATGTGATGTACTACATTTATTGATTTACATATACTGAACCATCCTTGTATCTCTGGAATGAAACACACTTGATTATGTTACATGATATTATTTGTAATTTGGTGCAATCTATTTACTAATGTTTTGTTGAGGAGTTTTGCATCTCTGTTCATTAAAGAGACTGACCAATAGTTTTATTTTTCATTGGGTCTTTATCCAGTTTGGGGATCAGGGCGATGTTAACTTCCATAAATGAGCTTGGGGCCACTCTGTTCCTTTCAGTTTCTTTGAAGAGCTTATTATTTGTCATATAATGTCCTTAAAGTCTTTATAGAAATCAGCAGAAAAACCTATCAGGTCCCGGGCTTTGTTTAGTGAGTAGATTCTTTATTAATGTGTCAGTTGAGTTGTCAAGTATATTTATGTCTTCTTGGGTTGTTTTTTGTAGTTTGTGTGTGTGTAGGAATCTGTCCATTTCTTTAAAGATTTGTTAATTTATTGAAATATAATTTTTAAATTTAGTATACGGTCTACAGGGTCTCACTATGTAGATAGGACTTGTAGTGATTCTCCTGTGTTCAGCCTCCTAAGCGCTGGGATTACAGGTGTGTGCCACCACACCCGATCTCATTTGATGTCTCAGTGCACCCTGGGGAGAGGATTGAATCCCTGCTGCTGTACTTTGCCTAAGCAAGCACTTCAGTCTGCTGAGTTATCTGGCTGGCCCTCTGAAATATAATTTTTTGAAGTAGTTACTGATTTTGGGGAAATGAAACTCCTGACCTGAAAGGTACCTGGGATGAGCTCCTGTTCTATAAAACTGAAGAATGAATTTTAGGAACAAACAGAAGTTAAGAGCAGAATATATTTACTGGGTGAAAGAAAGCTCCTGTCCTAGAGAGGGACAGAAGGGGAGCCCAAGTGGGTTGTCCCCAGGAAGCTCTCTCTTTCAGGGACTTTTGTAGAGTAAAACCATGTAGTGAGGCAGGCCTAAGGTGGAGAACATGGGAACTTGCTTAGGTGGGCATGAAGTGGGATAAAATTATGGTTGACCAATGAGATTACAAGCACCATTGCTGAGTTAAAATTGATTAAATCCAGAACCAAATGGGGAAGTGATTCACGTAGCAAGTGGGTATGAATATAGAACAGGAGTTTATCTGGTAGCCAGCTGGTAGCAGTTGGATTAGTAACTCTTCCTAGCTTCCTCAAGGTGATGAACAGTCTTGGATGCTTATCTTTGCTGGGGGGGGGGTGAGCATTTGTTCGATCTTTGGTCTTCAGGTCTGGCCCACAGCAGAAGCAGATGCTCTCTCACAGTTGCAATGTATCTTGTCTTCCATACTGTCTCCTTGAGGGCCTGGCCCTATCTGACTGCCTATAATATTTCTAATTTATCTGTCTACAACATTACTATCTTCAAGATTTCCACAATGTCTGTTGTAATTGAACCTTTTTTATTTCTAATTGCATTAATGTATTTTCTTGTTTTTCTTAGTAAGTCTGGCTAGGGTATTATATATTTTCTCTCAAAGTATCAATTCTTTTTTTTTTTTTGGCAGAACCAAGGATTGAACTCAGGCCCTTGCACTTGCCAGGCAAGTGCTTATTCTACTGAGCTATCTCCCCGACCCTAAAGTATCAATTTTTACATTCATTTGAAAATTGTTTTTATAGTCTCAATTTCATTGATTTGCACTCTCATCTTTATAATTTCCCTTCTTAATTTTAGGTTGGACCTGGTTTGCTTTTTGTATCTCAAGTATTTTAAGATTTCTTATGAGGCTTTCTATTTGAGCTTGCTTTATTTGCCTAATGTGAGCATTGATTGTGACAGATTTCCCCTTAGAATTGTTTTAACAGTGTGCCCGAGGTTTTGGTGAATTGTACTGTAATTGCCATTAACTCCCAGAAATGTAAAAAAATTCTTCTTTGGTTTCTTTGACCCAGTAGTTGTTTACTGAAACACGTTGGTTATTTACTATCATTGTCTTCTTTATCTGTTATTGTTAATTTTCCAGGAGCTTAGCCTTTTTCAAGATTTCTTTTGTAATTGATTTCTATTTTAATTGCATAGTGCTCTGATAGTATGTATTGGGTAATTTGTATTCTTTTATATTTATTTAAGCAGGCTCTGTAGTCTAGTCTGTGACTTATTTTGGAAAAAGTACCATGTGCTGCTGAAAAGAATGTATACTCTGTTGTTGAAGAGTGGAATGCTCTCTATATACACATTAAATTCATATGCTCTAGGGTGTGGTTCAGAGCCGACATTTATTTTTTGTTGTTTAATTGATCTATCTATCTGTGAAACTGAGATATTAAAGTATCATCTTATGATTGTGTTAATGTTTATTTGATATTTTAATTTCAGCAGTTTGTGTTTTATGAAGATAGATGCTCCAATATTTGCTGCATATATTTATCAATACTATCTCTTCTTGGAGTATTTTCTTAACTAGTATGCAGTGATATTTTTTGTTTCTTTTAATGAATTTTAACTTGAAGTTTGCCATGTAGGAGTTAGAATTGTTACTACTGCTTGTTTTCAGGGACCTGGTGCATAAAATATTATTTTCTCTTCTCTAGCTTTTAGTGTGTGAATGCCTTTTTGGGTTAGATGAATTTCTTGAATGCAGCAGATTGTTGTATGCTGTGTTTTGATCCAGTCTTCCAGTCTGTGTCTTTTAATTGGAAAGTCGAGGCCATTAACACTGAGAGATGTTACTGAAGCATGTTGGTTATTTACTATCATTGTCTTCTTTATCTGTTGGTGTATGTTTTGTTTTTCTTTTCTTTCATTCATTCATTTTTAGGTTTTTGGTACCAAAGTCCTGAATTGAACCCAGGACTTTGTGCTTTCCAGGCAGGTGCTGTGCTGCTGAACTACCTCCCTGGCCCCATTTTTCTTTCCCTGATGTTTTCAGCTGCTGTTTATCCATTGACATCACTTGTTTCCTCTGTGCTTTTAGCTGCATATAATTCATTGTTTCTGTCAGGGATATTTTTAAGTATTTTTGCTAAAGCAGGGTTAGCACTTATATATTTTCTGAGCTGGTATTTTTTTCATGGATATAATTTATTTTTCCATCCGTTTCAAAGAATAGGAAGTTATTTCTCTTAGGGTTTGAAATATTTCCACTCCAAATTCTTCTGGCTTTCAGGGTTTGTGCTGAAAAGTCAGCTGTGATTCTAATTGGTTTACCTTTATATGTGATTTTTTATTGTCCTTTAGCTGCCTTTAAAATTTTGCTTGTGTTTTGACTGAACATATGTGCATTTTATAATAATATGCCTTGGTGAATTTCTTTTATCATATTTTTTTGTGTTCTATAAGGGTTACTTACTTGTATTAGAAACTTTTATATTTCAGAATGTCTTCCATGATTTCTATAAGCATGATAGTGAATTTATTGGTGCAGTCTTCTAGATTTTCTCTAACCTGATTAGCTTTAGATTGGACTTCTTGTCATGCAGTAGCTGCTAGATAATCTTCTCTTGATCTCTTATCTTCTTTTTGGCTTCTATGAGCTCTTTGTTATAATTCACTGTTTTGTCCTCAATCTGACATTTTGTCTTCATATTGGTCAATTCTGCAAAGTGTGAATTCTATACAGATTTTTTTTTTTCTGTTTCAGTTATTACTATGTCACATCTTTTCAAGGATTCCATATTGTGGTAGAATTTGTCATTCAAATTTTGAACAATTTTGTTTATTTTATCCAGTCTTTATTTTACCTACTTCCTCAAAATTCATTGTTGACATATCAAGTGAAATTGCTCTGAAGTTTTGGTTCCTCTTTGAACTCATCTACTTCCTGAATCCCCCTAGGAACTTTTTAAAGAGTTCTGCTACGTTGTATTTGTTTCCTCTCCCTTTGTGACCTCTTTCTCTGCCTTGGAGAGCTAGAGGCAGGTTTGGAGATCTTGTATTTCCCTACTTCCCTATTCTCCTATGTCTGTATATCTATGTATCTATGTATCTATCTATGTTTACATTTATATTTCTATTTTTTTTCTTTCTATATCATTAAAATTTATATACGGCCCCTTTCTCTTAATTTTGGTGGAAGGTTACTACAGTTTGGTGACTAGAGAAGTAAGGAGAGTTTGTGGAATTTCATGCCCAGTGATAGCATTTACTTCTTTTGTTATTATCTTTAAATAATTTGCACTCCTTACCTAGGTTTGCTAAAAGAATTGCTTCCATTTATAGCAGCACTCACAGATTGACTCTTACAACACTGCTACATGCTAGTGCTCACAGTCACTCTTCCTCTCTTTGTCCATTCACTATGCACACTGACATTTTATTAACTGTGGTTGCTCTGCAGTGAGGTGGTTGAGGTGGGGTGAGGAGAATGGACAGCGCCCATGAGTAGTGTCAGATACTAAGGGGAAGCCTGCAGGGTGAGTAGTGGCAGATGAGAAGAAAAGTTTGACATAGGGTGTGATTTTCTTGGAGTACTTTTAGCTGAGTTGAGTGGTTAGTACTGAGAATTTTCAGAGGTTATTATGTGGAGGCAAGGGTGAGATATGGGTGAAAGTGATTGAGGAAAGCTATGTGGTTGTCAGAACTTCCCGATGGGGAGACAATAAACTGGGTAGGAATGGAAGAACCAAAGCTGAGAATTGGAGAAACCAAGAGACAATACTAGGAAGATAGGAGTGACTGTGAGCAAGTTAAGTATGGTGAATTTACAAATGAAAGAGGAGCAGATAAAAGTTTGGGGAAAATAAAGTATATGCTGAGGGGCTGGTGAGATAGCTCAGCGGTTAGAGCACCTACTTAGGCAAGTTTAGGCAGGCCATGTAGGGGAGGGCTGAGCCAGCCAAAAACTACCCAAAAACCAAAAAACCAAGAAATATTTTGATAAAATTGTCTCAGGAGTTTGAGATGAAGAAACTAGAAAGGGAACTGAGATGAAGGGGACAATCTTGACACCCATTAAATCAGAGCCAAAAGAAGAACAAATACACAAATGTCATAACCTAATAAATACAGGAGACCATAAAAGAACACAACTTAACCCCACATTACTAAATAAATCAAGAAACATACAAAAACTTAGAGCAGTGAGATGTTCAATGGGAGTGCAGATTAAATACTCCAGTGAGACATTGCATACTGATTCCCAAGTAGCTTCCTACTAGGGTCCGACTGCTCTGACCCCTCCACTGCAGTACTGAAGACAACTCAGTCTCAGGCCTTCCTTCTGCCAGGTTGCAAGCATTCTTGCAGAATCTGAGCCAGTCCATGTTCTTGGGTTTGGAACTCTTGCTGGACCTCTCCCTGGGTGTGGTGGTGGATTTGGTCAACAAGTTGACTACATTGTCCAATAGGTCAGGATTACTCCTATACAACCAAATCAGCTATACTAGAAACAGGCTAATCCACTCCAGTTATACCTATTGGGGGCAGGTTGAGATACAACATACCATGAGAACCCATTTTGTGTGTCTCTTAGTCTCACCCTAAGATTTGCATTTCTGACAGAGGCCTAGACAATATAGAAGCAGCTGGCTCAGGACCACATTGGGAGAACCAGTGATCTAGACATTAACAAAAATAATTTATTCTAACATTTCTTCTCAGAGATAGACATGAACAAAAGCTGTCCTCCCAGAGTTCAGTTTGAGTTCTCTCCTTTCTAAGCAACTTCTTGAGGCCTCGGGTTATTATGATTCAGAATGATGGCTTTTCTATGCCTGATTAAATGAGCAACTTAAAAATGTGGAGCATATCATTTGAGTTGAAATACAGCCATTGTCCATGGTGATAACTGGTAAAACCCTGGAAAAATGAACCGTGTCCGTCAAATTTTAAACATTGTACAAAGTAACTCCCATTTCTTCATTCAGTGTTTCTTTGTTGCTGATGTTCTCATATATTTTTAAACTTAATTACACATAGCTTCAAGAAGCAACAACATGGGACTAGGGATATAGCTCTGTGACACAAGTGCCTGCCTGGCAAGTGTACGTTTTCACCCAGGCCTTTGGATCAATTAGCTGATGGTGATGGGTCAGACATGTGTGTGTGTGTGTGTGTGTGTGTGTGTGTGTGTGTGTATTTATTTATTTATTTATTTATTACAGGGTATACAGGGTCTCATTACACAGATCAGATTTGTAGTGATCCTTCCTGATCTTCAGCCTCCCAAGTGCTGTGATTACAAGTGCACACCACCACATCCAGTCAATGGCTGTCTCATGGCTGGCATGGCAGGCCGGGGATCGAACCCCTGGCCCCTGCTTCTGTCTAAGCAGGTGCTTTAATCTGCTGAGCTATCTGGCTGACCTGATACTGTGTGCTTACATACATCTTCAGGCAATTCTATTGTCTGCTAAGTTTGAGAACCATCGACGGAGATTATTTCAAGCTTCACATAATCATTTCAAATTGCGCGGCCAAACTCTGGTACAATGTAAGGAGGGGGCACCTCTACTTGTGATTAGAAATGGTCAAAGAATTTTGTCCATGCTGGAAAGAGAAACCTCATTTCTGTATTTTCTGCACATAAGAAAGGATCAGTTATTTTTATTTAGTAGGTCAAACTAAGTTTCCCAGAATCTCTATAAGTTATTCTGATACAGCAATGGTTACTTCAGTAGTTCAATCAAACTCTGCCTTAAAATTGAGAGTAACATCCTTAAGAAAAGAATGAGAATGAGAAAATTTTCATCCTTCTTCCTAAAGGGCTTACAGGAAACTGCTTGGTAGCCTAAACTTTTTGGCTGGAAGGAATTTAGAGTATTTGTTGTTTTCATTGACTCAAAGGCAATTGCCAATTTGGGCCAGCAAAATCTGTTAGATGAATGAAGATGCAAGAGACAGAGACTATCTTTGTGGAGGGTCGGGGACCCCACCGAAATGGAGCCCCAAACTAACACAAACTCCAGATTTGCTGAGGGACAACAGAGGGTGGTGTTCTGCTGAGTGCAGATGTTTAGGTAGCAAGGCATGGTGATGGTTTGCTGAATACTTAACTTTCATCTGATTGCACCCTAGGGAGCTTTATTGTCTTCCCAGTAAGGTCCATTTTGCTGGATCTGGCAAAACATTGTGCCTTCAAGATGTTCTGGCTCCTCAGAGTTCGCAGTCCTCTACCTTCTCTCCCTACCCCCAGCTGACTTGAGCAGACATGGACTTATTGGGTGTGCCAGTCACTCAGCATGGAATGTCTGCCCAAACAGGTGAGACTCCTATAATCTGATGAACCTCCAAAGATGAAGATAATCTCCATCAGTTGTAATCACTTTGTTACTGAACTCAAGTGTAATACCTATAAATGCCAGAAAATGTATTTTTACATTTTTTATTCTATTATTATATCAGGGTTACAGAGATATTAAAATATTGCCTAAACATTTTCATGGTTGACATTTCAGACACATCAGTAGCCAAATTCTGATATTCCAAACGTTCCTAGCTAAGTCCTGGCCTGGGAACAGATGACATTTTGGGCCTCAGGAAAAGGGGGAAAATTTGACCTTATCCAACAGGACAGGTTCCTCAGCCCAACCCAAACCTCGTATTTAGAATATTAGAGAAGGGGAAAATATTTGGAGGGGTCTCATTAGTCTCTCTCTGTCCCTTTGCTTCTGTGTGTCTGTGTGTCAGTCTGTGTGTCTGTCTGTCTATTTATGTCTCTCTCCCTCTCTGTATGTATGTGTGTATGTGGAACACAAAATCACTCATAAGGGTTACATTCATGACAGGGAGTAAAATGAATGAATTGATTTCATGGTTTACCCACTGTCTCAAGACTGTTCAACAAACCAGTTAAGAAGCATCCAACTTTTAAAGTTCAGGCATGAAGCCAAATATTATACAAATGGATTTTAAAAATAGAATTACCACTGTGTTAAAGATCATACTTGTCTTATATATCATAGGCACTTTAAACTCAAGAATTATTGCTTATGAGTGATAACTATGAAAGTGGTAAAATAACAGTAATTTTGATAATAATTCATTAAGATTTACTGTTTTGCTGTTAGGAAGCTTTGAAGAACAAAATTTCCTGATGATACTTCAGATATTGTAAGCTGTCTGGGGTAGCATCCAGTGAAGCTGAGGCAGAGGCAGCTCTCCTTACATATTGTTTCCAGGACAGCAGCAGCTTATCATAAGCTCTCATAAGGAACTTCTGACTTTCTTTAAACAGCAAATTCTCACTATGCAGTTCAGGCTGGCCTTAAACTCATTTTGTAGCCCAGGCTGACCTCGAACACATAGCAATCTTCCTGCTTCAGCCTCCCAAGTGCTGGGAGTATAGGCAAATGCCACCACACCTGGTAAACTTGTGACTTTTGATATAGATTATAGTGAAAAAAGAAAATATCATTGCTGTTTTGCAGTTAAGATAACGCATGCATCACAAACATGTGGACAGGATCATAGTGACAAAGTAATGATTTTTATTTTTGTCCTGAAAGTAGGCCAGAGTTTCCAAATCAGTGTTTTCTGAAGACCTTATATTTGCTCTACTAAGCTGAAAGACAAAAAGTGTCCCCAAGACCAGTGCCATCTGCTAGAAAGCTAATGTAAGCCACACAAGTACTTTAAAATGTTCTAAGTAACCACATTAAAAAGATTAAAAACCTTTGTGTGATGAACTTTAATAGTACATTTTATTTGACTCATTGGGTACATGATATGATTTCACCATGTAAAATTAATGAGACATTTTCATCTTTGTTTTCATATTAAATTTTCAAAATCCTAGTATATATCAGTTTTTAATAGCAACACCTAAGTGCTCAGAGTATCTGAACGTGTCTTAGTTGCCCCCCATTGAAGAACACAACTCTGCAATCTCCCTTTTCTATTACTCCTGTTTTCTTCTCCCATCTAAAATACAAACGCCTCTGCAGATGTTGTATTCCTTGTTCCTGGAGTTGTTTGCCTAGAAATTGGGGGATCAACTCTTGCAGCTAATGTTGGGGCTCTGAATACAGAGAGATGTTTGCATAAGAAAAGCCTAAAACCTCCTTTTGAGCTCTAAATTCTGACGCTGTAATACTGAGAAAGAAGATGTGGAATTATGAGCTTGGAATGAAACTCTTTCAACAATAAACTTGTCATTTCTTGCCATTATCTCTTAATTTGACATTTACCCTTGCTATATAAATAAAATGACTATGTGTAGAATGCTATGTAGCTAGTAAACACTAATGTTTACTTTGTTTATTGCTTCAGTTATTCAATAAAGGCACAAGAGGTCCCTGCAACGTATTAGCTTCTGTGCCAACAGTTGGGACTTGGCTAAGACAGGCGAGGCCCCTGGGTTTACAGAGTGCACAGGTTCCCGCATTTGTTCCTCCTTTTCCTCATCCTGGTTTCTGGTGTCCCTCTCCTCACCATGTCATCAGAAGCCAGAAATCCAGATAGGAACGAAGTGGGATGACTTTCTTTTTCTTGTTTGAAATGTAAATCCATTCCTAAAGGGCAGTTTTCAGTCATGAGAACACTGAAGAGGTTTTCTGCTTCTCTGGTGTGATTAAAGCATGAAAGAAGGCATATTTTTTTTCCAGCATGAAAGAGAAAATGTGCTGATGTTCAGCTGCATGCACCACTTGGAATTGTAATTTGCTTTATAAACTCTTTTGCTGTCAGCAAACTGCCAGAGAGACACTTAATCTCTGTTGACTCTGAGCTGCACCTTTATGTGCCAGAAGTTCTGGAAGGATTAAAGCTTCTTTTATGCGTGGTTCATCAATTATTATGCTCCTTCTTTAGAGAGGAGGCAAAAGAGAGAAGGAAACACAGAAACTTCCAAGTGTTGTGAAAATGAATGCTTGGGTCTGATTCAGAAAAAAAATAGATTTATGGAGGTGGAAAATCATTTATAGAAGCATTTCAAGGATTAGATAATGATTCTGCTTATTAAATTTGAAAATGCTCCATATCATTATTTAGTTCTTTGGTGTCCCAGAATACTTTGGAAATTCAGTTTCGATGTTCTACTATGCTCAACTTACTCGGAAAGTCTTCTAACAGTTTCTTGTTACCAGCAGAGAGCAGCAGAGATTTGTAGGTCATTAATGAGTGCCCTAAATACCAGTACAAAAAAGCTTGCTCACTCGATTTGATTTCTAATTAAATGAGCAAGGAAAAAAGAGGCACTGGTTAATAACCAGATTAATAGCCATTAGAAGGTTTCCTCACTCTTTCACCCTTGATGAACATGTGCGTATGTGTGTATGGGAAGGATTTTCCAATTTTTCTAGAAATTTGGGGTTACAGGTCAAATCAAACCTTCATTCTTCCATACTCATCCATATCATTGGACAATGAAACTGAAGGCAGTAAAACAGAAGTTTGAATAATTACAGTACCCTTTCTCTAGATATGGAGGCATAAAAATGTTGTCTACAGGCAGGCCAATTCAAGTCTGCTGCTGGATTTTGTAAATAATATCTTCTTGGAACATAGCTGCACTTATTTTTTTCATGCTTCATCTGTAGCTGGTTTTATGAAAAAATGACAGAATCTAGTAGTTTTGACCATGTGAGACTATAATTAGTCACAAAGCCCAAAGATTATACCATATTTACAGAAGAAAGCCTTGCCAGCCCCTGCTGTATACCACATCCATACTTCAACAAATTTTGAAGAACTCTTTATTGGGAAGACTGTTTAGATAGAAAATCTCAGAAGCAACAAGATATTCTAGAAGTCTGAGATTGTAGCAAGTTTTCAGGGTAAGTGCTTAATATTCAAATCAATCATTTCCCCATATATCAGCAAATAACAGTTACATTTGAAATTAAAAACACAACACTACATACATAGCACCAAGAAAAAGGAGAAAACATATATGAATCTGACAAAGATCTGTATAACAAAATGCTACTAATTTCAGGAGAAAGAGTAAAAGTAAATATATATAAGTAGAAAAGTAATCCACATTCTTGGGAAAACAAGTCTCAATGTTCTTTTATAAAAACTCTGGTGAGGGGCTGGAGAGAGCTCAGTAGAATAAGTGCTTCCCTGGCAAGTGCAAGGGCCTGAGTTCAATCCTCACTTCCACAAAAACAAAACAAAACAAAACAAAACAAAACAAAACAAAACAAAACAAAACAAAACAAAACAAAACCAAGCCCATAAAAAAAAACCCTCTGGTGGAAGAAAGAATCCTGGCTGGAACTTCAACTATTGCAGCAGTCTTAATTCTGCTACTTACTCTGCATGTGTCCTGGGACATGTCCCTCAGTGTTTCAAGTGATAGATTCCCTTCTCAATAAATGGATTTAGAGTGGAAGGAGTCACTCTAAACTTAGTAGAATACATGATTCTTTGCAGATCCAAAGTTCTATGATTTGGGGGTTATCTTTTTTTTGGATATAGTATGAGACACAAATGATTTTATTAGGTATCGTTTTTATGTTCTCCATGCTTTAAGCTTTCCTTGGGAAAATCTCTCCTAGTGCATAGGTAGGTCAGCATGACTGTCTTAGCTTACTGAAGGCAATTTCTTAATAACTAGTAACAGTGTTCTTGCTGCCTTGTTGACTTAATTTTGATTTCACTGATGATCTATGTTATTTACCAAAAGGCTTTTTCTGAACTTTCTATTATGGCTTCCAATGCAACTGGCTTCCCAGTTTTCAAAATCTTCCCTCTCTCTGTCTGCATCTACTTTAAGAAAGTCTGTTCACACTACTTCAAGTTCCTTTTCCCCTTCTTATTGTTCAGGCTCTGGATTTAGTGCTGTAAGATCAGGAGTCTAGTCAGTTTAGATTGTACATTAAGAAAGTCTAGAAACAGATGTATTTATACTTGGAAATTGTCCTTATTTTATTTAATAGGAAACTTTGGTTGAATTGAACTGTGTTTCCACCAAAAAATGTGGAACCCTAATTCAACATGATTGTTGTCCTTACAAAAGGGGAAAATTGGAAGATATGCACACATGTGTACACATGCATGAACACACACATGCATGCATGAAGGACATCATGTGACCATGAAGACAGATCTGGGTGATGCATCTACAATCTAAGGAATGCTTCAATTACTGGAAAGCCAGCAAAGCTAGGTGAGAAGCATGATACAAATTTTCTCCCAGCCTCTAGAGGAAGTCAACGCTGCTGTCACTTTGATCCCAGACTTCTAGTTTCCCAAACAACAAGAATATAAATTTCTGCTGCTTAAGCTACTAGATTTGAGCCCTCTCAAACTCTTACATCACATTAGAGGTGGAGATGAGGCACTTGGCCATCATTTTACAAAGTGATATTGGCCACCAACAGAGGGCAGTGGTTTAATAAAGGGACTGAGAGGAGAGCATGCCTGACTTGAAGAATAACTGCATTTCATCCTTCTGCCTGGGATTAACCTGGCTAGTACTGAGTTTGTTTCTGTTCTCCCTTTGCCTTTTCTAGTGTCAGGCTTACCTTTGACCATTTCTGATAATGGTACTGGTGGCTGGGCAAAGCCCATGATCTGCTTACTAGGTAACAGTGTTCAGGCCTGGCCTCTGCAGTAGGTCAAGGCCTATGAATAGGTTTACTTCATGTCATTCCTCTTGCATGAGTAAGCTTGATTTCCTGCTTTTTGTTTTAGGTTTATACAAGGCTGTCTTTGGCTCATGGCTTGGACAGAGGAACTGAGTATATAAAATAATATGCTCCTATGTGATAACTAAAACACGTCCTTTGTTTATGGAATAACATCTCTGCACTCTTGAATACCAAAAAAATTAAAAGAGCGCCTATTATGATTTGTTAAGTATTTGTTTGGTTATTTTGCTCATACAGTGTCCTCTGCCAAAGCTGAGTAAAGTTAAGCTTTTATATTTTAAGTTTATAGTGGCCAAATTTCTTGTATTCAATAGACTGAGGATTATATACATTTCAGAAAGTCACTCATCAAATGTTGAAAATTAGTGTTGCATACTTCAGAGATGACATGTACCTAAAAGAATGCAATGGTAAATCTGGCAGATACACTGCAGTCCTCTCCCTGGAGAGCTTGTGTTGGATTTGGTTTCAGTACAAAATGTATACTGACATATGTTATGTCATTAACTCTCTACATAATCCACTGCTTCTACAAAGCTGACAAGTTTCTGTTGATGGGAATGTGAGGTGAGACAGAACTTGTACCTTGAGGGGCTTAACTATGAAACCTCATGGTACAAATAACAGGAAGGGAATGGGACACAGACTTGGGAGCCCTGGTCTGGAGAAAAAGTAGAACTTAGTGTATAACACTATGTACTTACTTTCACAATCATTGCCTTTATTTGTATTTCTATAAAAAAGATTTGAGACTGGGTAATTTATTAACACCAGATAATTTAGAAATTACTTTCTCACAGTTGTGGAGGTTAGGAAGTCCAAGACCAAGATGCAAGCAGGCTCGGTATCTGGTGAGAGCTTCTCTCTGATTTCAAGATAGCACCTTCTGGCTGTGTTTTCTGAAGGATGGAGAAGACAAAAGGGCTCAAAATGAATGCTGTGTGATGGATTTTTAATAAGGGCCTTAAGCTTATTCACAAGTGAGACTCCCTCATTGTTTACCCCCAAAAGGCCCTGCCTCATATTATTGCATTGGACTAAATTTCAACATGAGATTTGGAGAGAATTCAGATATTCAAACCACACCAACCACTTACATGCAACCATAGTTAATGGATTTATAATTCACAATGTTTATTTCCTGTTTTCTCTAATAAAGTAAGAAGTGGGCTAATTTAAATGCTGTCACATGTTTATCATTTGAACTATTTCTTTCTGTTTTTTCCTAGTCTTTTAGCTTTTCTTTCTGTTTTTAAATCTTCCCATTTAAAAAAAAATAATCACACATGTAGGAAAGTTGCATAGAAAATAACAAAGGCTTTCTGAGCTTATGGATTTTAGCATTAGTTATAAATCCAATTCCCTATTTCTGCATCTTGTGCTCTGAAGGAGATATTAAACTTAGGGATAAACATGTTATTCCTTGTGGGAACATCTACTTTAGCAAGATATTTGGGAACCAATATAAATTTTATAATAGTCCCTACCCTAATTTATTATAGACTACAGTATGTACTATAATCTGTATGAGTTTTAAACGCAGACCACTCTTGTACATGGTATTTTTTGCAAGGTTTGAGTCATGTAATGTGGTTTTGGAATGGACTTTCTGGTCTCTAAATTTTAAAGTATTGTTTAACCTGAGACCAGTTAGTGAACCTCTTCATCTCTTTGTTTCTTCCTCTATAAAATGGGGCTGGCTGCAAAGTTAGCACCGACATTCAAGGTACTTGGCTCAGTGTCTGGCATCCAGCAAACACACAACTGTGGGATATGTTGTGGCCAGTGGTGATAGGATTGGAATCTTGGAGGTAAAAATTATTTTTTTTTAAGTTATAGGGGTAGAGAAACTAGCACAACACTGCTATGGAGAAATTAAATTTTATCTCTGCCATCTTCTTTTTGAGTCAGGGTATTCAGAACATATTTCAGAATTGGCCCTGAGCACAACAATGAAGAAGCAGTTGTTAAGCTTGCAAGCCACTGGAGCCTGCTGGATGTGTAGTCTTTGGGTCACTAGGCATGATCAGAGAGTCTTGGGTGGGAAAGCCATGCTGCCTAGGGAGTGGGGGAAGAATGAAGAGTCAGTCTTCAGTGTGAAGGTCTTCAAGTCGTTCAACTTGTCATTGGATCATGGCTTGGACAGAGCCAATGAAAAAGCTGCATTTGTACTGAAAGAAAGAAGAACAAAGGCTAGCATGGTGGCACATGTCTGTAAGCCCAGTACTATTAGAGGCCAAGGCAAGAAGACTGAAAGTTCAAGCCCAACCCGGGCAACTTAGTTGCCCTGCCTTAAAGACAAAAGTAGAGAAAAGATATGTCTTAGTTATTTTTCTTTTTGCTGAGAAAAATACCTGACAACCACAAGTTATTTTTAAAAAAATAATTTTATTGAGAAACAAATAGCAATGAGACAGTTTCAAAACTGATTAG